>OY728119.1:1425540103-1425853829 GCA_963277665.1 Viscum album | reverse complement strand
TATTACCATAATTATTTTTGTTACACCTTTAACAAAAGTCTCGAGATATTCAAATATATGAAATATATATATAATTTCTTTATTACATGAGGTTTATTTTTTAATGAGATGGATTCTCATTTTAATTTATTTATCTCCACCATAATATTGAAATTATTAATTTTCTGGTAGCTGGATAATTACATAAAAAATCGATGGCCTAATCTCCTCATTTCCTACAGCACAAGTTGTAACCAAAACCCCAATTATCTTCCTT
The DNA here is from genome assembly GCA_963277665.1 of Viscum album. NCBI lineage: Eukaryota > Viridiplantae > Streptophyta > Magnoliopsida > Santalales > Viscaceae > Viscum > Viscum album. Next base: position 1,425,853,573 of record OY728119.1, on the reverse strand, counting down.
AGAGTTATATACTAACTGATGTATGGGGTACAATTAATTAATTTATATATTTTATTATCATTTACGGGTTTTCTTTCTCTAGGTTTTTCTATGGAAAATATTGTCCATAAATTGAGTTGTATCCCGAACAACTAAATGATTTACAATTACTGATAACAATTTTACTAGAATTTTGAGTATCTATTTTCTTCATAAAATAAAAAATTTTAACTTATGATTTATTTACATTAGAATTATTTATATATTAATTACTCACAAAATTTTAAATTTTTATGATACATTCATTGGAATATTTCATCTCTAAAATTCTTGTAAATAGTAATATTTAGTAACTTCCATTTTCGTCAATTTTACCTCCCTCTCAATAAAGTATGCATTTAAAGTGTTTCTCGGATCTTCAGGTGACTTTAATTTTTATTCCCATTTTTTAAATTTTCTAAACCTTATCATCATAAATATTATATTATTAAAATATATAGTTCTCAATATAATTTATTTTTCTATATTAGACCACCAATTAAGTGTTTTGACGTTATATATAACTTCTAAGGCCTTGATCATTTCATAAAAAAAATAAAAAATGTATATCTTTTTTAAACACAACATTGAAATTTGAATGATATTTAAAAAACACACCCACATTATCCAAAACATATTGGTAAGTCAATATTTCTCCAAAAACCTCAAAGCTTTCATACATCACCCTTCAATATTATTTAGAAACCAAATAATGGAAAACCATATAAAACCCTTCCATTTTATTCAATTAGATTTTTAAAACCTTCCTAAAATCCTTTTAATCTCAAGTATCACAAGAAATTACATGTGAATCCTTTATGAAATCACTATTCATGTCCAAACATATTTTTTTAATTTCAAATAATATCTTCATAGGCTATAGATCAATATCATGGACACTTTGTATGAATTTATTTTTAAAACTAATTAAAAACAAACTATAAATGTAGGAAAACCCATCAATTTCCATGAATATAACAATCAAATACCATTTACATATTATAAAAATATTAAAACACTATCATACCATCATTATAATGATAAAACAAGTATTTTAAACACTAATAAATCAATAGATTTAAAATTAAAATATTTAGAATAATAAAATATATCTAGAATCACTAATAACCAATCCTTAATTTACCTCATTCAACAACGAAGACTATAAAAAATTCAATGATCATCCAAGTAGGAAAATATAAAAATATGAAAAATCTAGAAAAACCTAAACACCTAGGGTCCTGCTAAACCAAATTGTAGTTAATGGGGAGATGAAATCGAGAGAAAATATAATGAAGGGAGAATCATAAAAATTACCTTGGAGATCCACCCATGAATAAATAATAAATCACTTTTGAATCATGTGAAAATGCGTAATATTGGGAGAAATGGGTCCATGCAGAAGGGGGATTCAGCTCGGAGGATGCACAAATAAGAGAGTCGGTCGTGAGGGAGAAGTCTGTCAGCCATTTTGAGAACATGTAATGAGAATTGGGGGTGTGTGCAATGGGAGACATGTAGGATTTATGGAGCGTGATAGGGGAATATAGGGGGAGGAATAGGGAACGATAAAAAATAATAATAAAATTAAATAACATAAAGTAAACCATTTTTTATGAAATTTGGGGGAGTTTTTTTTTTAAAAATATTTTTTTTAAAATATTTTTTAAAAACAGGATAGGTTAATTTTTTTTCGAAAATACGCCAGAAGGCGACAACCTTGATGCCGCCTTTGGGCTCGGGTGAAAGGCGGCATCCTAGATGCCGCATTTCCCCTAAAACAGAAAACAAAAAATTCTAGAATTTATTTTTATTTTTTATTATATTTATATTTGTTTTGTTTATATATATATATAAACAAAACTAAACAAAAAAAACAAAAATAAAATTTTCAACAGAACTTATCTGCTATTTAAAATCCAGCAGTACTGCTATTACAAAAATCTGGATTCTAATAGAAGCTCTCACCCAAGGCTCCTTTTTATAAGAGAGCTTACCCTGGAAATCATTCTACATTTCCGATGTGGGATTCTGGTTCTCCATTTCCTGCACAGAATATTCTGCATTTCTGATGTTGGATTCTGTTTCAATTAGGTGACTTTGAAAGACTATAAAATATAAACTATAAGGCCAATATATATGAAACTTAAAACAAGGATTAAACAGATAAAAAATAGTTGAAAACAAAAAAAATCATAAAAAATTATGATAAAAAATAATTTATAAGCTTTCAAAACCACTTACTTTAAACATAAGAAGTTTCAAGTACGTGATTTTGAAAGCTTATAAAATATAAATTATATGACCAATATAAATGAAACTTAATACATGAATTAAACATAAAACAAATATTTGAAAATAAAAAGAATTTCGTAAAAAATATTGATGAAATATAATTTATAAGCTTTCAAAACGACCGACATGAAACTTAAAAATGTTTCAAGCACGTGACTTTGAAAGCCTATAAAATATAAACTATAAGACCGATATAAATAAAACATAAAACACCGATTTAACATATAAAAAATAGTCGAAAATAAAAAGAATTTCGTAATAAATGTTCATGAAAAATAACTTATAAGCTTTCAAAACCACCTACTTGAAACTTAAAATGATTAAAGTATGCGGTTTTGAAAGACTAAAATAGAAACTATAAGACCGATATAATTTAAAGTTAAAAAATGGATTAAACATATAATAATTTATTTAAATATTAAATTAATATTATTAATAATTAATTATATAATAGTTAATTAGTAATATAGTTATTCATTAGTAATTATTAAAAATTATTATATAATAAATAAGTAGTTAATTAGTAATATATTTATTCATTATAATTATTCATTATAACTATTAATTATTATTTATTATTTATATAATACTTAATTAGTAATAAAATGATTAATTATATAATTATTAACTATATAATAAATAATTATTTAATTAGTAATATCATTATTAATTATATAATAATTATTTAGTTAATTATAAATAAGATAATTAATTATAATAAGTAATTATAATTATTAATTAGTAATTATTAATAGATAATTATGTAAAAATTAATTAGTTAATTAATAATAATATTATTAATTATATAATAATTATTTAGTAAATTTGAAATATGTTTTTTAGTTATAATTTTTCATTATAATAATTAATTAGTAAATTTGTAATATGATTTTTAATTATAATAATTTATTATAATTATTAATTAGTAATTAATAATAATTAATTGTATAAAAATTAGTTAGTTAATTTTTAATATTATTATTAATTATATAATAATAAATTACTTAAATAGTAATATAATTTTTTATTACATTTATTCATTATAATTATTAATTATTAATTAGTAATTAGTAATTATTAATTATTAATTAGTTATTTAGTAATATAAATATTAATTACAATTAGTCATTATAATTATTAATTATTAATTATTAATTATTAATTATTAATTATATAATAGTTAGTTAGTTCATTAGTTATATCATTATTAATTATATAAAAATTAATTAGTAAATTAGTAATATAATTTTTAATTACATTTATTCATTATAATTTTTCATTATTAATTAGTAATTATTAATAATTAAATATGTCATAATTAATTAGTTAATTAGTAATATTATCATTAATTATATAATAATTAATTAGTAATATAATTATTATATATATAATAAATATTTAGTTAATTAGAAATAAAATTAATAATTTTAACTAATTAATTAGTAATTAGTAATTATTAACTATTAATTAGTTAATTAGTAATATAAATATTTATTATAATTATTCATTATAATTAGTAATTACTAATTAATAATTATTAATAAGTAATTAGTTAATTAGTAATATAAATATTATTTATAACTATTCATTAAATTATTAATTATTAATTATTACTCATTAATTATTACTTATATAATAATTAATTAGTTAATTATTAATATAACTATTAATTATATAATAATTAATTAGTTAATTAGTAATATAATTATAATCTTTCAAAGTCACGTACTTGAAACATTTTTAAGTTTCAAGTAGGCGGTTTTGAAAGCTTATAAATTATTTTTCATTAACATTTTTTTGGAAATTGCTTTTGTCTTCAACTATTTCTTATATGTTTAATCATTGTTTAAAGTTTCATTTATATTGGTCTTCTATTTTATGTTTTATGGTCTTTCCAATTCACACACTTGAAAAATTTTAAGTTTCAAGTATGCGGTTTTGAAAGCTTATAAATTACATTACATCAACATTTTTTTGGAAATTTCTTTTCTTTTCAACTATTTATTATATTTTTAATCAATGTTTAAAGTTTCAATTATATTCGGTTAATAGTTTATATTTTACAGTCTTTCAAATTCACGTATTTGAAACATTTTTAAGTTTCAAGTAGGCAGTTTTGAAAGGTTATAGATTATTTTTCGTCAACATTTTTGAGGAAATTCTTTTTGTTTTCAACTATTTCTTTATATGTTTAATCAATGTTTAAAGTTTCATTTATATTAGCCTTATAGTTTATATTTTATTGTATTTCAAAGACACGTACTAATTATAATGAATAATTATAATCAATATTTATATTACTAATTAACTAATTAATAATTAATAATTAATAATTACTAATTAATTATTTATAATTATTAATTGTATTTCTAATTAACTAAATATTTATTATATATGTAATTATTATATTACTAATTAATTATTACATAATTAATGATAATTTTACTAATTAACTAATTAATTATGACATATTTAATTATTAATAATTACTAATTAATAATTAAAAATTATAATGAATAAATGTAATTAAAAAAATATATTACTAATTTACTAATTAATTGTTATATAATTAATAATTATATAACTAATGAACTAACTATCTATTATATAATTAATTATTAATAATTAATAATTAATAATTATAATGACTAATTGTAATTAATATTTATATTACTAATTAAATAATTAATAATTAATAATTAATAATTACTAATTAATAATTAATAATTATAATGAATAAATGTAATTAAAAATTTTATTACTATTTTAGTAATTTATTATTATATAATTAATAATAATATTACAAATTAACTAACTAATTTTTATACAATTAATTATTATTAATTACTAATTAATAATTATAAAGAATAATTATAATTAATAATAATATTACAAATTAACTAATTAATTATTAAAATGAATAATTATAATTAAAAATCATATTACAAATTTACTAATTAATTATTATATAATTAATAATTATATTGTTAATTAACTAATTAATTTTTACATAATTATCTATTAATAATTACTAATTAATAATTATAATTACTTATTATAATTAATTATCTTATTTATAATTAACTAATTTATTATTATATAATTAATAATGATAGTACTAATTAAATAATTATTTATTATATAGTTAATAATTATATAATTAATCATTATATTACTAATTAAGTATTATATAAATAGTAAATAATAAATAATAGTTATAATGAATAATTATAATGAATAAATATATTACTAATTAACTACTTATTTATTATATAATAATTTTTAATAATTACTAATGAATAATTATAATGAATAATTATATTACTAATTAACTGTTATATAATTAATTATTAATAATATTAATTTAATAGTTAAATAAATTATTATATGTTTAATCCATGTTTTAACTTTAAATTATATCGGTCTTATAGTTTATATTTTAGTCTTTCAAAACCGCATACTTTAATCATTTTAAGTTTCAAGTATGTGGTTTTGAAAGCTTATAAATTATTGTTCAGGAACATTTTTTAAGAAATTCTGTTTATTTTCGACTATTTGTTATATGTTTAATCCGTGTTTTATGTTTCATTTATATCGGTCTTATAGTTTATATTTTATAGGCTTTCAAAGTCACGTGCTTGAAACATTTTTATGTTTCATGTTGGTCGTTTTGAAAGCTTATAAATTATATTTCATCAATAATTTTTACGAAATTCTTTTTATTTTCAAATATTTGTTTTATGTTTAATTCATTTATTAAGTTTCATTTATATTGGTCATATAATTTATATTTTATAAGCTTTGAAACTCACGTACTTGAAACTCATTATGTTTAATGTAAGTGGTTTTGAAAGCTTATAAATTTTTTTTTATCATCATTTTTATGATTTTTTTTTGTTTTAAACTATTTTTTATATGTTTAATCCATGTTTTAAGTTTCATATATATTGGCCTTGTAGTTTATATTTTATAGTCTTTCAATGTCACATACTTGAAACAGAATCCCACATCGGAAATGCAGAATGTTCTGTGGAGGAAATGGAGAACCAGAATCCCACATCGGAAATGCAGAATGATTTCCAGGGTAAGCTCTCTTATAAAAAGGAGCCCTAGGTTAGAGCTTCTGTCAGAATCCAGATTGCTGTAATGGCAGTACTGCTGGATTTTAAATAACGGATAAATTCTGTTGAAAATTCTATTTTAGTTTTTTTTGTTTTGTTTATATATATATAAACAAAACAAAACAAAACAAAAATAAAAAAAAATTAAATTCTAGAATTTTTTTTCTGTTTTAGGGGAAATGCGGCATCTAGGATGCCCCCTTTCACCCGAGCCCAAAGGCAGCATCAAGGATGCCGCCTTTGTCGCGTATTTTCGAAACTTTTTTAACCTAGCCTATTTTTAAGAAAATATTTTTTTAAAAAAAATTATTTTAAAAAAAAACCCCAACTGTGTGACCTAACTGTGCACCTCTAAAAAAAATTTAAAATTTAAAAATCAATGCCTGAAACACCCAAAATTTCATGATGACAGAAAATAATATCAAATATATAAATAAATAAAACAATGTGACATGACAGGTGTAACAATTATCCCCCCTCCAAAACTCTTTCTACCAAATACAATACAAAGTACCAGAATATATGACAAAATTACACCTTAGGGAATGAGGTTATTTAGATTAAAAAACAATTATGAAACTTAGGAAACAACTACTCAAAAAATAATTATTTCTATCAACCATACTAATTATATACACAAATAAAAAATATTTCTCCAAGATAAGAACCATATAATCATGATGTAAGGGTCTAAGAGGAACAACGAATGATATTATGACACCCCATAATTTTGAATTTATATAAGTGATGTCACAAGAAAATGAATCTAGGGAATACAAAACACCAATAATGATATGCATATTTCAGAATTCCCAAGAATCACTTGGTTCCCTTCAACATAAGAAACCATAAATAACTTTTTCAATGTTTCTCGGTTTCAAATTCAAAAGGAACTCAACTTCAACCAAATAGAGTCCTCACTAAACTCAACACATCTTTTCACCATAAGGGTCATAAGGAACCACTAAAAAACAGGGAAAAATAATACCATGGGTCCATGACATGGGTCACCATACTCAATGGGTAAACTATGAATTCAATCCTAGGACACCATACTACAGTAAACCCTTCCAAGATAGGCATGAACTGAAATAATATTTCAAAAAACCCATTAGGATCACCCAAACCAAAGGATAAACTAAAAGCATAGACAATCCCCAAGATGAAGGAAATTAAATATACAAAATGAATCCAATAAAAACTCGAAGAACACACATATGTAATCAACAACTAGGTCATACGGATCTCAAATCAGCAAACAGAAACACAAAAAACAATAATCAATGTAAAAGAAACTTACACCATAAATCTGATAAATATAAATCATCATCAATAAATCCCAACTAAAACATTCTAGAACTAATCAAACATTACCTCCAAAACAAAACAATTTTGTAACACACTAATATATCATAAAAAAGGAAATAACACCTACTAATCTACATTGAGTCTATCCATAAACAACAAAAAGGGATAAACTATTCCTAATGTTTAATTCCCACCTTTTACTTGGGTCCTTTTCAAGATTCATACATGATATAAAAAGAAACATTGACAAAAAAATGGGCATTTTTCCAAAATCAACTCAATTGATCTCAATACAAATGAAGAGAAACAATCCAAAACACAAGAAAATCAATGATATACACATTCCGAAATCCCAAAATCTTTTAAAACCACCACATTCTTAAAGGAATAAATATCTATTAAAAAAACACATCGTAATTTTAATAACCCAAATATTACGTTCCTTCCCCTTATTTAAAATCAAAACTCCCCAAGGGAAATCCAATAAATTCAATCTACTATATATAATTATTCATATTAGTATTATATATTTTTTATATATCATAAAAATACTATTTTTATTTTAAAACCCTTATGCTTGATTTATTTACACCCCCCCCGGGGGGGGGGGGAATACAATCTTTTTTATGAAGTATATTTCTTATAATTTGAAATAAGAATAGTGAAATTTTTAGGGTTCTCAATCTAATCTGCGATAAATCTCAATCTATCCTCATGTGTTGGATAAATAATAGAGAGAGAAACACACACTATTTACACAATTCGGATGAAAATGCTTACTCATTTACATGATATTTATAACCCCAACATGGATCTCAAATATAATATTATTTTAGTGATTAATATTGTTTAGGAATAAACATTTTATACACCATAGTATTTGTTCCTCCAATTTATTCTAGTCATTACCCTTATCAATCAATGTCTTCTATCCTTATTGGTTACACCATCCAATCTTATTATTCTCCTCAAGCCTCTCATTTTAGTGGTTATAACCCATGTCACAAGTTCCATATGTTATACCTCGATCAACTATAGGATGATCTATTGATCCTTATCCATGAGCTTGTTGGATCAAACGTTCTTATTTACCACAACATGCATATAATAATTTATTGTCTCGATACTCCTTCTATATTTTTTTTAAATTTTTATTCTACTCAATATCTAAATTCGATAAACACAAAAGTTTCTTCTTTTTCAAAAGGATATTGACTTCAAACTCTTCTCACTTCGATACCATAATGTAATGGTATTTCAATGTATATTATAATATTGTATATTGTTATCATCACGTTCATGGACACATAAATACCAAAAAAAAATTCCATGGATTGTAATAAGTTATATGATTTAAATTCACTATTTATATCATCTTTTAAACGAGTTTACGAAGAAACACATTTATTCGTCATTCAAAAATAAATACATACAAATAGAAAGGTATTTATATTTATCAATTAAATATACCCCAAGGAATGTGTGTATTATTTTACTGATTCAATTACCCATAGAATGTGGGTATTAATTTCATCATGAAGTTAACTAAATCATTCTTCATATAGTTCATATAAAATATTAATACCCAAGGTTATTCTATATATTGAATGCATATTTTTAAATACACGAGATAATAGGGTATACTTTATTTCTTCTTTCATTGATGATAGTTGTATCTCACCCTGTATGCATACATTCATGCATTTGACTCATTCAGAATAACATTTTTTGGGTAATCTATTTATTCTCTAAACATATCAAATACCATAGCTCTTCCCATGTTCTTTGCACTCTAAGAAAACAACCAAAACTAATTAACATTCATGATGTTTTCAGAACTTCATTATTCAGGGGGGCTCATTTATTTTGAATACCTAAATGTTAATAGTATATAATCATTGAACATGTGCATGACCCAAGGATGAATATATTTTCACCTTAGAGGATATGGTTCTTTATTTATTTTCATTTCCTGATGAAGGTAATAAATAACTAATGACTTGGGATTATCCATACATATTCATCTGATCCATCAAAGTGTAAATGCATGCACTTAACATTTCAATAAATACTTGTACACTAAATATGGTGCTTAACTTCATATGAATATTATACTTCATCAGTAGATATATTATTGCAGGGTTCTTCTTTCATGCATACTAGTGCCATAATTTTATCTATGGACTACTCTTTAGAAATAATTGGATATTAGGAGTCCAATGCATATATGATCATGGGATTAAATCACAAACTAAATTAATTCAGTGATCATGGTTGCTCGAATATGGAAAAAGATACCACATTGAATGTTACATCGATCATAAATGGAGGAAGATGAAATTCACCACTTAATTAGTGAACTCAGATTGGAATGATCAGAAAGTGGGTGAAATTTACATATGTTAATAAGGATATGAATAGTATATGTGCTGCTACATCCCCACATGGAAATTTACATAGTTTTAAATATTATTATGTAAAACATCCTCCCATTACCTCTTGGGTATTGTGATGGGGGGTTAGAAGTCAAACACACATAAAAACCTACTTTGGCTTCGACCTATTGGGCCTCTCTGGCACATCAAAGCCTCTGGAAACTCACTCTTATCCACCATATACAAGGGTTTTATAGGTGGCCTTATACATGTCCCAACTCAAGTATCTTCTATGTAGGGGTTGGATAATACTAATACCCTTGGGTTTTTCAAGACATGGCCCTACATGATCTTTTGGTTGTGCCTTTTCTAGATAGGCTTGTGGATTTAAATCATTTTTATATAAGGTTCCTAGACACATTCCTAATACATATTCTAAAATAAAAAATGGAAACATCCAACTTTATCAAATATTATTCATAAAAAATATATTTTTCTGTATGTATTTTACATCCATCATGAAATAACATTTACATTCCATGGAAAGCTACAAAACATCAAGAAATAAAATGTTAATTGCATGGTATTATTATTATTTATATTGCAAACAAAATTGATTCAGTAATGAAAACAATAATTAAAACATATGATCACTTCAAAAATCATTATATCCTTTATCCTTATCATACCAAACACATATGGGCACATCATTGAAAATAAATAGAATACTGGGACAAAAAATATCCACCTTTTTATTTTTTTTGTCACTATATATTCACAAATTTAAAATTCCACATGTGTTCTCTAAAAAATTCTCTCACTTTGAAAATAAAACTAAAATGATACATTAGGGGTGGAATTATCATCCCACCATTCCCCAACAAATTTATATTCTCCATTGTATGAATGTTTCTTGGTCACTTTAAAGATATGGATGATCTCACATGATTTTGTTAGAAAATTTCCATTAATTAATCAACTCTAATTTTATATGGGATAACCTGGTGTAGAGAAATAATTTTAATTCCATGGTTATATTACATATCCATATATAATTTTTTTTTTGAAATCATGATAAAAGAATTATCAATTATCATTAATGGGATTGGAACTAATTATATTTACTAATTTAATGAAAAACCCCACACACACTTCTATAAACATATCAAAATGTTAAAGTGAAAAAGATAAATATTCACCTTTGTCTAATCATGATATCAATTAAAAAATCCCCTTTAGTTGATAAGATAATAAAATTAATAACATGTGATGAATTTGTGATTGACATACCCTGACTTTTTTCATTGAATCTATCCTATGGTTTTATGAGTTATTCTCAATGTTTCTCCTCTTATGGGATAGACTCCATTATCATGGAAATTTATGAACTCCACCATGATAAAAAATTATTTTCAAATTTCATAAATGTTAAATTATTATACATAAAATAATGGGGAAAAAGTTCGAACATTAGTGTACTCAGAATACACAATCATATTAAGAGTCTCCTATCAATATATAATTATTATTCTTCATTGAATAATAATCATCACATGACTTCCTACAATTTTTATTTTAACAATTCGTCCCTTTCACATAAGTAAGAATATCCCATGGTAGTATTTTTAGGTTTTGTTAAGGTGTATAAACCTTCCAATTAAATTTTCCAGAAACATATTATATTCCTTCATATTTATTTCTTTGTTAGTTTGAAAGAATTTCTATTTACAAAACCTTTCATCTTAGTTAACAATTGATTAAAATACTACTTTTGTTTTCAAATTTTATAACAAAATTTTCACCTTTTATTCTTACATACCTTCCCATTTTTTTGTACTCTCTTTATATTATCATATTATTTGTACATATTTGGTATATACCAACTATTTTCATTATTGTGACCATATGTTTTTCCATACTTATAGATATCTTTATAGGATTGAAATCAATATCTTGTAAAGATATTTATTTTCTATATATTTTGATTATTGGGTGAAGGTATTATTTGTTCTTCATATTTCTTCACTTAAAGTAAAATATTATATACTTTCAATAATTTACATGTTGTTACATTATTCTGATGCCTTGTACCTATTTTTTGGTAACATTTACTATAGTCTATGAGCCTTATTCTCTTATTTTTTTGTGGTAATTGTATGTTTCACATATTGTGAACCTTTCTTCTTTTAAATGAAACCACCCCTCTTTTAGACATCCTATGAGGAATAGTTCTTCACAAATACTTTCCACCCCACCCTTTATATGGTGGAATAATCACTTTTACCATCAAAACATTCTAAGAATTTGGTGGAAAAAATGCTATCAACACATGAAAAAAGTAATACAGAAGATATTTTTTGGATTATTGGATACCATTATATGAGAGGAAATGTCCATTTGATAAGAGGATGATGTTATATTCATTTTGGAATCATGATCCTTAATTCAATCATGAGTGGAATCATCACTTATTCTAGCTATATCAGATGTTCTATCTTGTGGTGAATCTTGGTTCTTCAATATTAACTCTTGCTCTAAAAACATCATTTTGATGGATATTTTACCACTCTCAACTAGTATCAAATTTGTTCTAAATATTCATTTATATTATGCATGTAATCCTCATGAATGTTTCTTGAATATAGAAATGAATTTTCATGTCTTTTAACTAATCAACATTGATATACATATAAACTTTGTGAAATATTTAATGTTCATGAAATACTTCATCAAAAAAATAACCCAGAAACAAATTTCTCATAGGAATACCTTTTAGTTATTATTTTGAAAAAATAGTGGAGTTTTTAGCAAATTTTTTAAAGAAATATCCCTTTATAGAAAATAAAAATAAAGGGAACCCCCTTTTGAAGACTTATAGAAGAGGGAATCCAATACATGATACCAGAAAATGCCACAAAAATATGACCTAAAGGATAAAACGAGGACCTGACTGTCAAAATGATGGGTGATGTCAATAAAAGAAAAAAAGCCTAATCACCCCTACCAGACAATGAAATGTGTAACCAGTCAATCGATATTCATCACCCCTACCAAGAAGTATTGTCATGCTGAACAAACACAATGCAGATGAACACACAATGATGCATTGAAGGAGGAATGGATGACAGATTTCATGACACCAATATATCTTTCGAGACACCCTCTCCATAAGGCATGTGAGGTCCTAAATCAATTTCATCATAATGTGAAGCAATACCATACAATAATTAATGTGATAATGAACAAGAAACGTTATTATCCATCCAAATAGATGTATGGATAATGATTGGTGTCATCACACCCATCCCTCTTTTGATGTTGGCCACTCAACATCCACTACAAGGTGCAACAACACCATCCAAATGAAATGAGGAAAATGTAATGCATGTAAATCCCTCATTAAAAAATAAAACAAACACATTCTCAAACAAAATGAAAATTTAGAACTTATTCCGTGAGTAAAAATTGAAACTATTGATTCCAATGGCTAAAGACAAGGGCCATCGACATTGCTGACCCACACCAGACGTCCAAAGAAGAAGTTGTTCTACCCCAACATTATAATCGGCAGATACTGAGAGGCCTCCAAATAACTACCATAAAAAAGAAATGAAAAATAGATCTACACTAAAACATATTAATGTAATGTCACTGATATCCAATCTGATCAACCAGAATGCACCGACCCATTGCACAAAGAACAAAAATTCCTGAACAATCCCAATCCAAAATTTTCCAATGATAACATTCCACCCCAAATATTGTAACAACAATAAAAATGTTGGGGATGGACAGAACTAAAAACATGATATCTGAATAATGAAAGGCCTCACTTAATACCCTCACTGGTCTTGAACCAATGTAGTTAAGCTATAAGCACCCACATCATCAAATAAGCATTATGGATGAAGAAGTGCAACAACATCGAATTGGATGAATCATCAAAAATATCCAAGATACCTTTAAATCTATCGTCCTATGATATTCTAATGTATAAATCCCTCAAGAACATAGCATCAAAGTTAGGAAGAAGAACTGAGGGCCTCTGTGAGGGAATCAAAAGAAACCCCAAAGGGGATTTTCCAAACTAGGAGAATGCAAATACATAATTTATCTTTTTGGACAATGGATATATCCATTAGTTATATCATTTCCCTAAGTATGATTAACTTTATAGACTTATTAATTAGTAAATATCAACATTATATTACTTCTTTTTGTAACTTTGTTTTATTATAATGATGTCCCTTGATGCCTCTAACAACCCATTTAACACCTTCTCTTGGAACAATCTTCAATGTTCTATTAATATAGAATTTATATCACCTTGTGATATATCATAATCACAACCTAAATATGATTTACTAGAAGTGTCATAGTTAAATTAATTAATACTAGTTGTACCTTTCTTATTACATCCAATTTGAAGTGACTCTTCATTTACAATGAGATTATTCATCAACATATGATCCTAATTTTTCATTATATTCTTCCAAGTGTTGGAATAAATATTCATCTATTGTACCTCACTCATTTCCTAAAATATTAAATTCATAAAGGGCTTTATGTATCTACAGATATGCCCATCCCTTTAACACCACCTATAGATCCCTATCCAAGATTAACTTCCATTGAGAGGGGGGTGAATCAATAGTACACTCATTTTTATGAATTATTTTTACATTGAATTAAACCACTTGAACATATTACGGTTTTTGATCAACTATATGATATTTCTTAATCTCACCTCATGTTCAGTAGTGATATTTGAGAGAGAGTCACACATATTTGATAAGTTTCAACTGAAAAGTCCTCCTCATTTCCATGTTAGTCATACCCATCAAAATGGATTATCCAATATTATCTTTTTTAGAGATTACAATGGTTTAGGAAGAATAATATTATACACACTAGTTTATATCCCTCCTATTGATTTTGTTTAGAACACCCAACATTCAAACTATTCTTCCACTATTTGTTATACTCCCAAGATTTTTTCTTCTCCTTGATCTTATTTAGTAATTTTTTATACCTATGCTCTCACCGACCATAGTATCCTAGATTCATTTATTAAATTATTAAATTGGTGAATTATACTACGAATATCATTCAGAAGTACCTAATAGTGTAGTTTTTTGGGAATAAGAGATACATATTTTAACATTAAATTACAATTGTAATGTATAAAATAAAGTATAGGTAATCCTTTTATGACAACATTATTCTCCTTGACTATCCCTTCATATCATCTCAAGTATATAACATGGAATATTGGGGGAAAATAAAACATATGAATTGGGTGAGATCAAATTCTCAATAATGGATAAGTACAATATAACTATTCATAAATAATAAATGACAATTGTGGAAAAGTAAATATCAGGAATATATGCCATTAAATAAATAACCTGACCATAATATGGTGAGAATAAATGATGATCATATAATACCTCATAAATAATAACATGATATATAAAACATAACAATGGATATTTTAATAATTGAATAATCACATGGAAATACAAATCTAATCTCATATGGATATAAGAATAATGTTGGAAATCTAAAACATACAATCAAGTCCACATCTGAGGCATCTAAAAAGAAATGAGTAATGCTTCATCCAAGACACAATATGGTTTGTCTCCTGACACCTATAGATTCATCGAGGGGATATAGTGGAACCAACCAATCACTTTATAAATCCAATGAATTAATCACATGAAAAAATACTACAAAATAATCAGACTTCCTTAAAAAATCAATAACTATCCATATTAGAAAAACTATCAATAAGGAAAATCAATAATTCTCCTATCAAACTGATCATAAACTGTAATATTCCTCCCATCCTCATGGGACTGAGACTAGGTAGAATTGAAACTAGGACTTAGCTAACATCCCCAAGTTAACAATGGCCTGGAATAGATGCCATGGATGTTAATATAATGGGGGCCCAATGTTACCTTCTAAATAAAACAACCAAGATCTCCATATCAAACTATCACTATGTGATGCATGATAGAAATGTAATGCAAGAAAGGGAAAAAATATCGAACATTATAACAACCCATATTAGAGTACAATGTGGAATCGAAAACCGAATATCAAAGTATAAAGAAGAAGAAAAACCCAAGAAAACTCAATGACACCAAAGACACAAACTCTATATATCTCAACATGCTCTAATATCCAACTCCCCAACCCATGCTCAAAGTATCAATATACATCACTAAAGAAATTATGTACACTGACTTTACATATTTCTTGATAAAAAATATATAAAAAATCACCAAAATACAAACGTATGGGGAGAGTAATGGGACTTATTAGGTTTTCTTCAAACGACTTCCCTACACAAGCCACTAAGATAGAACATGTTTTAACATTTACCTAAAATAATTTATATAAAATAATTTAAAACATTTTTCTCAGAATAAAATAAATTTTCTTACGAATTTTTTTTTCACAAACTAAATCCCTTTCTAAGGAATGAAACCAATCAATACTATAAATCATTTTCAAAAAATTCATTTTGGAATTACCATTTAATTCCACATATCACACATCCATCTGTGCATGGAAATGTGGATCTACATATACTTAGGAGTGGTGATTCATCCATTCACCAAGATGTTATGTGGTGAATCATTTTGAGATGGGAATATTTATATCCACATCAATCCATGCTTTTATAGGGGAAACTTCATACCCTTATCTTTCGCAAATGAACGCGACCACACATGAACTATTATGCCAAAAATAAATCCAAACCAAAACTTCTAAATTATTTCAATTAAAAATTCATTTTTTTGAAAAAATTTCCACCCTAAATTTTTACATGAATCCAACTAAGAAACTATTTTAAAATACTCAATTTAAAATCATTCAATAACACACCTAACACAACTATTCCATATTTCCAAAAACCATCACTAAATCTGAGTTCTGCAATATTTTTTCAAATTTTTTTTACAATAAATTTCACGTAATATAAAATTGAAATATATCTTTCAATTTATAAAAAGAGGATTTGATATTGAACCCACACACCTCAAAAAATGGTGGAAATTAATAATGGTACAAATTATTCCACAAAACATAGTTAAAACACCAAGACCCATATTAGAACTCATTCTATACCATCAACACAACTAATATCATCATGATTGGAATATAATATAATATATATATCCCGAATGGACTAGATATATGAATCCAAGAGAGGGAAGAATAAGATATCTATAGAAAACGACCAAGAACACAGATTTACCAGGGAATAATTGCTTCAAAACACAATAAATCACCGATGGATTACTCCTGGATGAAGGGAAATTGTATCCAATGACTTTAGGAAAAAGTGGAATTCATGTTAGGGTTAACATAGTGAAAAAATAGCCATTAAGGGGAAAAAGTTAATCGAATCAACAATTCATAGATCAAGTCTTCTGTCGTGTACAGTTAGGGAGAATGTTAATTCAAACCATGAACTAACCATGAAAATGCCTCTATCACCAAATGCAGGGTTTATCCTAAGTAGAAGTATTTGTTTCCTAAACCATTCACCCAACTGCATGCCTAACCAGAACTCACTTCCTAACCTAGCATGATTCTCTATGGGGGATACATGACTCTTACTAACCGTGATCAAACCGCAAACCTCCAAAAAATCCCCCAAAACATTTCTCAATTCCACTAATAATTCTTTAAAATCACCCAAACAAATTATCTAAAGAAATTAAATCAGTAAATGGGTACTTAATTGAAATTGAGGGTGCTACATTCAACCCACATTGGGCCTTTCCATCCCTGAAATATAGAAAACCACCACTGTCCCAAAAGAGTTCAGGCCATTGCATGACCATTTCCTTTTCATGTGCCAATGTTTCCCCCGAAATATGACCATGTTTCTACAATAAAACAACTCTAGACTGATTATTTTTCCATGTGATTTTTCTCATTCATACCTGCAGTCCAGACTGGCATATGAATGAGCAAAGCAACCAGCTCTAGGTCAATGCTATCCAATCGAATCACATAGTCAGGATCAAGCTAAAACTTTATCTACTGAGACACATGATATACATTATGATAAAAAATAATCTGGGATGGTAATGGAAAGTGATATTACACATCACCATCCCATTAGTGAATCCTAAAGGGAATATGTATTGAGTAGATAAATTTCTATTTTTCCCAAAATGATGATTCCCAATCCTTGGATAGATTCACAAGAACACATAATCACTCACATCGAACTACAACTATCATCGATGATGATACCCATACAATTTCTGATGACTCTATTCTATCTCTATCTATTTCGTAATTAGAAAATATTTTCCACACTCTCTTGGACATGACATGTACCAACCAATGATGCCTAAATGGTTTCCACCCAACAATGTGGAGAAAGAGAAGGATGGCCATACAATAGTTCAAAAGGATACATATGTGTTGAGGCATGATGAATATTTTTATATGAGAACCTCACTAATAGTACATGATCCTCCAATGAGCCCCTAAAATCCATTACATGAGTCTAAATCATGTGCCCCAATGTTTGTATCATCCGTCAATATTTTCCATCCATTTGTGGATGATACACCATACCCATGTTCCATTGAGTTAAAATGGATTTGTGTAAGGATTTATAGAAATAAGACATAAAACTCAGATCTTAATCTAATACTATTTAAACTAGTACTCTAGGCCCCTTTATCACTTCTCAAATATATATTTTAGTAAATTCCTCTACCATATGAGATTTACAAATTTGTATGAAATGATATATCATTATGAGATGATCCACTATCACCCATGTCATATCATTTTTATAAACTATCCTTGGGAGACCTATCACATAATCCATGGAAATCTATTATCATTTTATAATAGTAATAGGTAAATATTGCAACATACCAGCTAGCCGATGGTGCCCTACCTTAACCTACTAACATGTGAGGTATATTGAAACTAACTCAATCACCATACATCTCATGAAATCCCACATAAATTTTCTTTCAGTGAATTAAAAATATTATGTATTCCCAGATGAACAACCCATCTCAATTGGTGATAATCATGGAAATATTTTTCCAAACTATCCAATGATATTCCCATCCATCCTATGAACTAAAACATAGAACTCTGAAACAGCTTCCATCATTCAATGGAATTAGGAGCATTAAGTTTTTACATCATTATAGAAGATTATTAATTTGATGTATGTTCCTATTTAACCAGCTCAAAAAATAAGGAACCCAATAAACTCAGAAAAAAACCACAACACTATCATGGTCTTCATCTTCTAACGACTTGTCAGTAATCGCCGACATCAACTGCAATTGATTAGATGCCTTTTTTCTAACAAATAATACGAATTCATGCGTAAAAAATAATCCGATGAATTTACCTTAATTGGTGTATACACTAAGCCAAATGAAAACATTTGGAGATATTTCATCAATATTATTTGTCTCAAATTCAAATCCTATTGTGGGGAAATGGTAATCATTTTCAGGATGAAACATAAATTTATTATTATTCAGAAAATATATTTGAAAAATTGAGAAAACTAAAGTTCATCATGAAAAGGAAATAACAAAAAATAGTACTCTTTAAAATGTTTCTTGAGAATATTATCTTTCTAATTCCAATGAATTTTCCAAGAAATATAGGTTATCGATGATTCTTGATCATCTATTATAAGGTCCTAAAAGAAAATACTTATCTTGTCCCATATTTTCATGTACTGATATTATGTGATATTCTATTCATTGAATCCTATTACTAAAATTATGTTATGATTGGTAATACAATCACTCTAATCGCTATTAGTATCCATGAGAGTTGTTTTCCCCATAATATTATCATCATATTTAGTAGAGGCATTTTTAAGGAGGAATTCATATTCTATTACAACTACATAATGTAAGAGCCACTCCATAGGAGCTTTGACGACTGTCTCTTTTAGGTGACCCCGAAGATGAGAAATCCCACAATCCATATCCTCCACTTGAACATAATTTCTAGTTGAATTGGTATCATCTTCCTTCGTCTTATAATTCTATTTTTAGTAGATTCTGTATCCATTGGCTGTGGTAGATAAGAGTAATATTTTCTGATTTTAAAACTACCTTGCCATCCTTTCCTCCTCCTTAGTCCGCAGTGGTATTTATCATGAAATAAATGTAAGTTGTCTTCTAATAATAGACTATATGAATCGTCAATAGACACATCCCTAGGTAAGCCTTACCCTTAATTTTAGTTATCTGTCCAATCTAACTCTTCCTCAGTCCCTTTATTTCCCAAACTGTCAAAGAGATTACCCAACTTAATGGATGGAAAATATCTCCTTAGACAAGTCTAGTTCACTCAGATTGCCTCATTGGATAAGGAACCCTATTTTATAGAGTTATCATGTCCTATAATCACTACCTCTGCATAGGAAGAAGAATTAATGGGAATTTCATTTCCCTCATCCCCCTTTCTTGTTTCCACTTCCCGATAAATACCACTACCAATTTCAAATTCTGAGGTCGCCAAAGGTAAAGGGTCAAAAACACCTAAAGTACCCACATAATCCACCTCATGTCCCAATTAACTCAAAGAACCCTACAACAACAATGTTAGGAATACACATGTATTCCCTCATTTAATTGAAAATATCATAAATGTAATGTTTACCCTCCTAATAATCATGATGAACATCTTGTGAAAAATCTGCAAGAAAGGATGCATTCAGATAAATCTCTCCATCCAAACCACCAATATGACCTTATTCCTTTCAAGTAAATTCTGAAGACATCACCCTTTTAAGATCACTCATCTTAACTTTACACCAATAAGCTCCCGTAGAGTGTATAGTTTTCTTATAGGTAAATAAAAAATCAAACCACATCTTAAACTCCACAAACTAATTCTATCAGAACTCTTCCCCAATAGTGATCAAAATATACTCATTTAGAAACATGGATACATCAACAACCACACATATTCGTAGATCCACAGTGTGGAAGATAGGGTGGGTACTGATGTCCAAACTCTTATACCTTTCTACAAGATTCTACAGAATATAAAAAATTGTTGGGTTTGGGAATTTTAAGTGGAGTTCATGGATGATAACCCAAACATCCATAACTGGAGTGTCACGTTTCAGGTGAAAGAAAATGGTTGTCTAGAAGATATAAAATCAAAGGCCATTATAGCTACGAGGGGAATAAGACCTTGCCCTAATCATGTCTTCATCCAAAGAAAAATGGATATCAAATTCCAACTATCGATCATACCAAATATATCATGATCCTACAAAGCCCATGAAAAGAAAATGCATCGGTCGAACACATCAACATAAGGGTGTTGCTACTTATAATGAGAATCCAATCTAAAATTGAGAAGATACGAATCCTCGGTAAACTCCAAGGAAGAGATTGATAGCTAAGGGAAACCACCAAATAAGTCTAGGACCTTAGGGTGTAGATAAATATGATGAAATGAGGGAAGAATATTAGGGTCTGGGAGAGGGGTGAAATAGAGGGATGTGGTTCCTTGGAAGAACAATGGTGGTATTTCCTCTACTAGTTGGGGAGGTACTGGAGTGGTATCCATTGCCATTATAAGATGGGAACCACCACCACAAAAACCTTCCAAAGTGAGTCAAGAAAGGTTATCAATTTCTTATGATCCTAAAACACTGCAAATTTATCCCCCAAGAGGTAATGACTCCAAGTCTTCAAATTATGGAATATAATAGATAACTATAAATTCTGCATTTGATAGTCCTTTTCATGAAACCATAACTACCATGAGGCATAAGAAAAAAACGTTATCTTCCTACAGGATAAAACATCCCAACCTAGATCCTAAAGTATCACAATACACCATTTACTATTTCCCTAATTCAGGAAAAATCAAGATTGGTGCTGATGTAAGGAAAAATTTCAGCTCATGGAAAGAGTTATAACATTACTCGATCCATTATAATAGAAAATTTTTACTTTTAAACAAATTAATAGGTGAATTTAGTTAATAAATTTCATGAATAAATCATTGGAAATAACCTTATAGACTAAAGAAACTACATATCTCAGAGACATTCATTGTCAACTACAAAGAGATAACAACCACCATCATTTCTGGATTCATAGAAACACCACTTGAAAAGAAAAAATGTCCAAGGAAACATAAATATTGTATCAAAAAATAACGCTTCTAAAAAGTTTCATATAATGGATTATTTCTCAATATTCTCAAAATTGTCACCAAGTAGTGCTTATGCTCCTCCCATGTATTTTAATAAACCAATAAGTTGTCCATAAACACCACCAAAAAGGAATCCAGATTCCTTTATAATATCTGATTCATCATTTCCACAAATATTTTTGTCAAATTCATATTACTGAAACAAAAAAATATATACTCATAATTTCCATATATCCATCTGTATGTAGTTTTTTAGATATCCTCTTCTCGAACTAGCAATTGGTGATATCAAGATCACAATTCAATATTAAAGGACAACTAGGATCCCATAAATTGATTGAATAGATTAGGAATTTGTATAAGTGGATACTTATAAATTATTGTACATTAGTTATGTTTATGATAATCTAGACAAATCTAAAGTCTTACATGAACCTTTTTCACAAACAAGACCGGTGCTTCCCATATATACAGGTTAGGTGAAACAAAACCTTTTCATTCCAGGTCTCCCAAATGAACATTCAATATTCTTAATTCTATTAGTTTTATTAAAAAAGATGGAAGGTAAATATGACTATTCCCTAGGAGGATATCATTCATAACCTCTACTTATCTTATGGCAGGAGTCCCTGAGAAATATTCATGAAACAAATCCAAGAAAATGATAAGAAAACTAATGGGAAACCTCTAACCATGATCTCAGTCACCAATAGCAATGTCAAAGCTATCAACATTTTGGAGATAATTCCATCTACTTGGAAAAAATAATCTCATTTCACCTTCCTTTACATTTTGGTTTCTCTTAAAGAGGTTTCTGACACCATTAGTAGATGTAAAACTAACTGTTCGTGAGTAATATTCGATGTGATCTTTGACCCTTGTTATCCAATATAACCCTAAGATTATATCATATAAATAAAACTCAAGAAAATAGAAAATCCATATCAACTCAACTCTATCAATAGTTTTATAACATGTTATACATTTAAAGGCTCAACATTCTCTTTGATCTAGAGGATATTGATGCTCAAAATATAAGTAATCATCTCAGTATATAACTCATAAGATCAGGAACATGAGATTAAATAGATTAATGGAATGCAATAATATCATAAAAACATTTAATAAGAAAAGAACTGAAAGAAGTATACGTCTCACCATCGATGGAAAAGATGGACAATCCACAATCACATTCTCTTCTCCATATAATATCCTACTCACTACAACTTTTTTATTTATTTTCCTTTTGAGAATGCACCACCTATGTTGTTATGGTACTCCTAGAATCACCAAGGAAAGATCAGTTATTCTAATGATAATTATACTGCTACACTTGTTCTGTCAAAGCATATGACTTATATAAAAAATGAGATATATCCTGAGAAGCCGACCAAGGAGCACTTGGACAATAGAGCTGAATATACCCCATATAGTTGAAATTATGACCTGATATAGGCAATTATATACATTTTTATTTCATGGGGTCAAATTATTTACATTGAAAACATCAAGGTTTACTATTTCTTTTTTTGTGGAATATTCACCAATCTAATCATTTGATTCTAAGTTGTACTCCCACATAAGAAATATGTGTCTATCTTTTTGCTTATTTAAATAGTTGTATTTCCAACCATTTCAAATTGTTAAAAAAATGATCCATCAACATGTATCCACTGAGATGTACCTATATTCAACCATCGATCTATTTTCCATCTTTGTATAATCTTTTTTACAACGCATGAAAATATTCAAGTTTTTTTCCCTCATACCTGATTCAAAAATAAATTCCTTCAAGGATGCACTAGCTGCAAATTCGGGTGAAATGTAATGTCAATTCATACATTTAGTAAAAAATATATCTCAGAGATATTTTCCTACTTCTAGAAGAAAAATCCCATCATTTTGGGAATATAAAATGTGTGAGGATATAATTTTTGGTTAAACAATTCTTCAAAATCCTCTCATGCAGTTACAGTGTAATTTATCATGAAATAACAAATCCCACCACTAGCTCGTATGATCCTACTGCATATACATCATAATCATGACTTTTAGCAATATTGGTCTGAAAGAAAAACAAATATTTGATACATCCAATCCATCCACACCTTTTATTTATCTGGTTGTGAATAACCCCTATAGATGGATTTATTATACTTCTAGAATGAGCATAATGATCAACTTGAATTGTTTCATCCCTCATATTTCATCTATCCATAGCCTAAAAATATTGGAATATACTTTGAACAAGATGTTGGATCACCTGTAGCTTAGGTGAAACCACATTCTCAAATGCATCCTCCGGTTGGTTTCTTTTATGCATAATCAATTCCATTTCTTACTAACAAAACATATACCATAAGTCCTACTCTCTAGATGAATATGTCACAAAAATATCTAATTTACCATATCAAAACTATCATAACTATGATTTATAAAAATCCCCCACTTTCCTTTTTCAAATAAATTATCAAAAGTCCACTATTTTTTGAAAAAAAAAACCCATTTTCTAAACACCGTTATCATTCCATTTTAAAAATATAACATTTGGAAAAAATTCTACATTTAAAAAAAATATATTTCTCACAAAATCGTAGACCATTACTCAATATGAAATATGAGCACCTAGTGGGAATTTGTTTCTGTACTTTATTTCCTACTCTTCTCATTGTTTAAACCCATGAAAATGATATTATAACTCCAATAAGTGTCTCAAAATTCTCATATACCCAACTTTATAGTAAATTTATGTTCAACATAAATTAGTTTTATATGCCGTTTTAGGATCTATGCTTCATGTCACGACAATCTTTCTCATTTCTGCCATCCCAAATGAAGGACTAATTGATAATGACTTTCCAACTCCGAGACGAATAAATCAATGTCATTCATCCCAAAATGATTGGCAGACCAGCCAAGACTGATACAACTTCTAACTTAAGGAGAAAAAAATATATTACAATTTATAACATCCTCCACTTTCTCATTGGCTTGAGTTAATGTGGAACTACAACTAGGCCACATGTGGCATCCCAAAGACACGAAAGGCTTTAATAAATGCAATGTCTTAAATAAAAATGGTGGATCATTTCCCCTTTGAAATCAAAATACCAAGATATCCATAACCATAAACCACATTATGATGCAAGATGACAATGTAATGAAAAAATATAGAAATAACAAACTATTCCATAACCCAAATCAGAAAACAATGTTAAAATGAAAAACCACTATCAGAGTATAAAGCAGATGGCGAAAACCAAAAAACTCATAGATTCTTAAAACACTAAACCCACAACTCTAAACATTCTCTAGGTTTCAAATCCCCAATCCATGACCAATATATCACGATGCATCTCTAATGAAATGAGATACCTTTTTTTAACCTAAGTTGAAATAAAAAATATCTAAAAAACTACCAATTCTAAAAATAAGGGGTTGAGTAATGAAACTCATTAGGTTCTCCAAAAACGACTTCCCTACTCACTCCACTATGATATAACTTATTAGCACATTAATATAATACAATTTAAAACATTTTATATCATAATATAAATCAATTTACACAAAAAATATATTTTCCCAAATCAAATTCATTTCCAAGGAAAGAAACCAAATGTTACTTTAAAACTATTTCAAAGCATCCATTTGTCTATAACACATTCAACTCCTCATATGCACACATCCAACCATGCATTAAACCATAGACCTCATTATACTAATGAATGGTCTATCATCCTTTCACCTCACATTCACATGTTGAACCTTTTTGATGTGGGAAAGTTCATATTCTTATCCATCAAAATTTTGATGGGGGAAACTTCATACCCATATATATCCCAAATTAACATGAACACACACCGACCATTATGCTAAAAATACATCTAAAAAAATAATTCCAAATAACCTAAATATTGTTATATATTTATTTAACACATTTCCAAAAAAAGATTTTCCCTGAATCAAACCAAAAAACTATTTTAAAATAACCATTTTAAAATGATTCAATCATGAACATTGCAGAACAATTCCAAAATTCCTAGAACTGTCAATAAATACAATTTCTACTAATCATTAAAAAATAATTTGAAAATACATTTCAATAAATACAAGAAAATTGAAATATAGCCATAAATTTCTAATAAGTGGATCCAAGAGTGAATCCAAATACATTAGAAACTATAGTAGAAATGATTAATGACAAAACTTCATTAACCAAACTTCATTGAAACTCAAAAAAACCACCTTTTATCTCATTCCCCACCATAAAAAATGACACATAAGACCATGATTTGAATCAACAATCATAAATTAATCCCAAACGAACTAGATATGAGAATAAAAGATAGGTAATAAAAATATATCTATGGAAAATCACAAAGAACAAATACTTACACTTGAATTTAGGCCTCAACGCTTTAGGAATACCTAATAGATCACTCTTGGATCAAGAGGAAATGTACCCATAAACTTTAGTAAGAGGGGAATATGTGTAAGGTTAAAATTATGAAAAAAATCCATTAATGAGAAAAAAACAAGATCCAAAATATTTTAACCCCATTTTCTTCAATTCATGGTTAGGTCACACTATTAGTCAAAATTTTCACTAACCATCCAAATGACTCTATCCCTAGATGAACAGTTTATCCTAGATGACCGCAAGATTTAGCCAAACCATACACCAAACCGTATGACTACCCAGATCACACTTCCTCACATTTCATGGTTCATTATAGGTGTTTCACAGTTTTTACTAACCATAATCATGCCATATACCTTCAAAAAATCTCCAAAATAACCCAAAGTCCTCGAATCCTTCCCAAAATTTCCTGAAATACTTTAGAGCCATAAAATACATAAAAGGGTTAATTATAAGAAATCAAGGGTGTATCATAAAACATTAAAACGAATTTGAGTTATTGTTAGAGTATATCCTCAACAAAAGCTTCATGAAATGATGTCAACATAGATAAAAATAATTTAAAAAAATTAAAAAAATATATATTTTAAGGAAAATATGATTTTCAGTTCAAGAAAGTATTTTTAAAAGTATAAACATTACTCATGTTCTAAGTAAATAAATTTATTTTAAAATTTCCTTGTAAACTTGTAAAAGGAAGATTCAATTATTTAAGTTGATATCATAGTAGTAAATTTTTCTCATGATATTTTTATTAAAAATATTCCTTCATTATTTTTGTCAAAAAATTCTCAATAAATCTTTTTTATTAAATAAGCAACCAATCATTTCAATCCATTATCTAAAAATGAATAAATGAAGAAAAATGACATTAAAAACATATAATAATAAAAAAAATTATTGGATACAATTTAAAACATTATTTTCATTGTTGAAAATGTGATTTTCATGGTAGAAAATGTGATTTTCATGGTAGAAAATGTGATTTTCATGGAAATATTAAGAATATATTTTTTAAAGTAAGTCCATTATAAATATCATATCAATCAAGTGAAAATAAATCAAATGAATAAATCTTGTGTATTAACTACATAGAAACATATAAAGTTGTAAATACAACATAATATATTTAAAATTAATTTAAAAAATAATCCTAGAATAAATGAATCAAGAATGTATATGTGAAACATAAAGAGTATAAATTGGGTTAAAAATTTCCTTACAACATTGTAATCAGTCGAATCGTATGACCCATAAATGTAATAATTATCAAATGAAACATTTAATAATATGAAGATAATGTGATTAATATTTTTATATATGAAACAAATGTATATACAAAACACAGAAGAAATAATTTGTGATTAATATATATATCTCCCTGAAGTAAATGTGAGATAAGAAACCCTTTCCGAAATATTCATTTTAGGTTAATGTTCATTATCCTCCAATAAAATGGTTTAAAGAAAATTTGTATACCATTTCTGAAATATATTAATATTTATAATACCTTGTGTGGTTATTTTATAAAAACATGTAACCCATTATTTAATAATATTTCATTATTTTAATGGTTTCAAGTGGGTTTGTTTCATGGATTCATGATCGGTTCATTTGTGTATAGCTATGGATGTCCTAGTAAAATGGTATTACAACTTTAGAAATGAGATTAAACAGTATTAATTCAATTTACTAAGAATAAATAGTCCCATATATCATTTTTATTTATTTTATGAAGACGATTAAATTGATAAAATGTTAATGATAAATGTTTAGTTAATTTTTGAGATTTTTCTGAACACCAGACATTAGATTTGAATTATTTAACTTTATAATTATATATTAGTTATAGAACGTGAAATAGGTAATAATATACTTATTAAAAACTTATTTTACCTGAATAATACATTAATGAACATCCATGACGGTGGTAATGGAAAATGAAAAATCATTATTCATAGAGATGACTAACCGGCATAATATGGAAAATAGTTTTGGTTCTTGGAATAAAAGTAGTTAATTAAATGATGGATATATTATATTAAAATGTAAAAAAATATAATAAAATATATACATGATTCTGGAGTTATCATGACTTTATAGATGAAAGAGGCAAGGAGAAATTATAAAAATAAAATAAATTAAGAATTGTGTTTTCATAAAAGGACCTCTTGGATATCACCTACATAGAGGACCCCTTGATGAACTTTGATTTGTTCATTTGGTGAGATAAGAATCAAATTGACATGTGGAGAGTGAGTAAGAGAGGGTTTATAAGATATTTTACTAGATATAAGTTTTTTATTTCATTATTGGGTTGTGATGGGTGGTATTTATAATTGAGGATAGGTTGGATTAAGTGATTAAATAATGATTATTTTCTATTTAAAGCCAACCACATTGAGGTGGAATTAATTTCCATCATTTTTTCAGACAGATAATGTATTAAATTATGGATAGGTTCATGAAATAAGTCCAATAAATAATTTAATTTTGTAGTTTTAGGTGTTTTAATCCTTTAACTTTTATGTTTAACTTATTCCATTATTTTACCTATATTATGGTAAATAGTTTTATTTACTAGGGTAACATTTTTTATTTATAAAAATGAAAATGAATTTAAACGTAATTTTAACATTTTGAGCCAAATTATGTAATCAATTTTACTAAATTAAATTAATAGAATTATCAAAATTATATTTAAAATTAATCCTATAAACATAGTGGGAAAAAGATTTTTAAAAGGGAAAAAATTCTATAGATTGAAATGTTTTCATGTCAATCATCAAGGTGAAATAGATTCCAATGATCTAAATTGAATTTAAGAATGTATAGTTGATCGAATTATACTATAAAAATAATTTTAAATCTAATTTACCATTATATATTATTTATATGAAATGTTTTTTTTCAATGAAAATGCATTATTGTTCCCTTTTAATTAAAAAATAAATCTTATCAGAAAGATACAAATAATTCTCCATAAGATAATTTTGATATCCAAATTTTAAAAATTATGTTTTTTTCATCGAGAATTTATAGAAATATAAAAATTTAGTTTCAAAAATAGGTGTTCCATTAAAATGTGGAAAAATTTCCTTTCGTAGAAATAATGATTTTTATGCCTATAAATGGATTTATCGATATATTATGCCAATCTAACATATTGGATGAATTTAAAAACACCTTTTTAATACATAACATATATTCTTCGTTAATATATTTCACTAATATTTATTTACTTAATTTATTATCATTAAATAAAATTATGGGCATAAATAGAGTTCTTTAAATGAAAAAATATATTTTATAATCAATTGGTCTTATTTTTCATTTATAATTATTTTTTACCAATGAATTAATTTTATAAAATTGTGTAAACTAAATTTTCATAATTTAGTAAATATAATTCATTCCTTCAATTTCATAGTCTCAGTGAAAAATAATATAATTAAATTAAAATATTTAATCATTTATTTAAGAATGATGTTTTGTGTAACATACTCTATTAATGAAGTTGAAATTATTTAATTATAGACATACTATAAAATCTTGGGGTCTTATATTCTCCCCTCCATCAATACGATTCATCCTTTCAATTTGAAATTTCACTTTATAAATAAATGATTTATACTTGAATGTACCTTTGTGGAAAACCGACATCCAAAATTAGGGTAATAAAGTATCCCCTTAATAATAGGGAAAGGGAAATATAATGTTCAGCACAAAATTAAGGTATCTAATAGGATAATATTTGTATAAAGTGAAAAATGGGACATTGATTTGAAATCTAAATATCATTTTTTGGTACAGTGATATAAAACACATTCATTGTAATTTCTACCATAAAAAAACCAGAAATCAATGATGGGTTAAAGAGGAAACTGATATCTCTATAGTAATATTATACTACTAGAATTTTCATTTCAAAATACTTTTTTTAGAGTTGAGGAATTATTTTACAATCCTAAAAAGAACAAGAGAAAATAAACTTACTCAATTAATTTCCATGTCAGAAAAATATTTTGATCCATTATTTGTGCTTTGATCTATTTTTTTCTTCATATCTTACTCTATGTAATGATATTAAGGATAAATTTTTATTCATGTAGAACTTTTATCAAA
Organism: Viscum album; assembly: GCA_963277665.1. Lineage (NCBI taxonomy): Eukaryota > Viridiplantae > Streptophyta > Magnoliopsida > Santalales > Viscaceae > Viscum > Viscum album. The sequence goes on along the minus strand of OY728119.1, from coordinate 1,425,822,707 downwards.
AGTCCATAAGACCATCAATTGGCCATTAAATATTTACCCAAAGTAAATTGTATTGTACAATTTATAGAATATGATAAATCATACTTTAAAAACAAAAATAAATATCAAATTTTCAAATTTATCAACTCAATAATTAGTTAATCGTAAGACCCATTCAAAATAAGTTTTACCATGTTCAAAGACCTAAAATATAGGAGCAAGGTTAGTAAATTTACAAAATAAAATTGAAAATAAATTCCCCCAATCATATATTGTAGCTCTTGTTATCAAATATATTAATAACTTGATCAACTTGAAACCTTAATGAAAACCAACATGCTTCCAAAAATAAGATCTCATTTTGTTGGATATATTCCATAATTGCAAACATATAGTAAATCCAATAAATATAAGATAAACCATCAAATCAATAACCACTTTCATGGTCACTAATACAGTCCTATAAAAATATATTTATCAATATTTTCTCAAAATCATGAACACAACAAGGTTATATTCCCAAAATCACATGTTTAACCAAAGATCAACTTGCAATAGAATAACTTCTTTTGGTGAGTAGTTCTATTCTTCACAAATATCAAAATAATTATTCAAGATGTATTACGATATAATCCTTATACATATCAAGATTATTATAACCATAATATCAATGATAGAATATTTTTACAACATATTTCTTGGATCCAAACCCAAGAAAATTAATATTTATTCGTTGTTTATAATAATCGGATAAACATGAACATCATCCATTTTCATCTTTTGAGGTATAATTCTCTGGTACTTTAGATATTGATTTCTTTAGTCCCTTTATCATTATAGTTGAAGAATTTAACATTAGAATCTTTTTTTCATACCCTTATAATAATAATCATGACAGTCCTTCTCTTCACTCTTATAGTAAAATCCCATTACTTTCAATAAATTACATTCATGTTTCTTTCCAAAAATATAACATGTTCTAAAATGCTTCTTTTGTTGTTTCCCTTATCCATTTTCCTTACATTTTATTATTATCTTGATTTCCTTTAGAAACATAATACTAATGAAATTATATTTTTGTCTTGATGAAAGATGTTATTGTTTTCTCATATAAAGATAATGATTGGGAGACAAGTTCCCTTTAATAGATTAGCTTAAAGTCATCAACGAAGGAATCATTATTACTCTTTGGATTATATGCATTGATGTGGTTCCCATTCCTTCAGTTAGGCACCATGTCTAAATATTTTTATACAATAGATTAGATCATAATTTTGTAAAACATATTGAATAGTCTCAAAACAAGTAAAATACATAGCATAAATTAATAAATTTTTGCATAGATAATCTCATAATCATAATCATGGTTTATTTGGGATGTTCCTTAACACTGATCCTCAAATTGTTTCATAGGGATATGTTTTCGTATCTATTATATCTTAAATCTAGTTCGGAATAAAATATCCTATGATATAAAGATTAATACACCCAAAACTTAAAGCCCATTTTCCATGGTCACTTTTTTATATAAGAACTGAATACAAGGAATAAATTCCTAAAGGATAGAATAAATTATTAGTTTGTGAAAAATAGATACATATTCATACCTTACATTATAATTTTAAAGGATAAAATACAACATAGTGAATCCTTTAAGGACACCATTATTCTCAAAGGTTATACTTGAATAGCTACCAAAACATATGTCATAGAATCTACGGGAAAGCATTAATCATAAGAAAGGGGTGATATCATATTCTTAATAAGGTATATGTATATCATAAAAATTCAAAATAAGAAATAAAAATTATAAAATGGTAAATAACTAGATCACATTCCATTTAATAAACAACATGAGCATAATATGACTGGAATTAAATAGGATCAAATAATTTCACATGAATAATAATGTGAGATATAAAACAAAAACATGGATATTAATAAATAAAATAATCACATGGAAATAATTATCTAATATTAGAATTACGGAATGCATAAATCTAGACATACGTAACTTATTGACAAGGATTTGGCCAAGAAATCTGAAAAAATGGGCAATTCCTCCACCAAAAACTAATCTAGTTTATCTCATGTGACCTATCAATGAATAACTATGATACTTTTCTCCCAAGTTTTACTTTCTATGTTAAATGCATTCATCAAATTAATTAATAATACAACTGAATTAATATGCCACAACAAAACCAGCAACATTCCAAATTGGAACTACTAGCCCTATAGAATTTCAATACTTCCCTAGTAAAACTAATAATAGAACATCCAAAGGAATACTATGAATGGTACATTTAGTTTACATCTTAAAAAATTCCAAAATGTATTTTTACAGAGATGAAAATACATTAAAGGTATTATAGAAAAAATTCATGAGAAATATACCATTTTTTGGTGAAAATATTTTTTAAAAATCTCTAAATAGTGCATGTAATAAGGAAATTAACTATTTTAAAATATACTTGAAAACATATAATGGTATCATTAATGTTTTAATGAAAAATTACATTGATAAAATATTCTCATTCTGTTTCAGTTAAAAAAATTCTATCCTTATTTGTTTGTAAAATGTGTCAAAGAACGTTTTTCAGAAAATGAAACAAAGATACATTTAAAAAGATTTAAAAAAAATAAAATCTTGGGAAAAAACAACATTAAATAATAATATAATAATATTAAAAGCAAATTTTAATAAAATATTAAAAGACTTGGTCAAGGAAGAAAAAGACAAATTTAATTAAAAATTTAGGAATATATTTAAGAAAGAATGTATCTTGAAAATATCATTTCATTAATGTTATAATTAATAAAATTAATCAATTATTGGGATTCAATGTAAATAAAAATAAACAATTGAAATTAAAAAATAATATACTCATAATTAGTTTCACAAATTAGGTTAGTGTAAAATAATCATTGAAGTGAAAGATTAACCGCCAGGAATGGAAATTCGGTTAAGAATCCCTTTTCCACGTTATAATCAGTCAAATTATATGTCCCATAATAGTAATAATAATAAAATTTATCATTTTATACAATAAATTTAATTACATTATTTATATAATATATCAAATGGAAATATTTAAACCAATTAATATAAATAAGTGGTGAAGAAGACATATATCTCCTAGAATAAAAAGTTAGATGAGAAACCCCTTACCTCATGATTCCCTATAGTGTAGCATTATTTTAAATCCAATGTAATAGTTCAGAGAATATTTTTAACCAATTTATGAACTGTATAGATATTTATAATACCTTATGTGATGAATTTACAATATATAATGATCCACTCATTTAAAATATTTCATTATTTTCATGGTTTTGTGTTCATTCTTTTTGTGGTTTCATGATTGGTTCATTTGTGCATAATAAGGGATATTTTCATGAAGTGAGATTAAAACTATAGAAGTAGAATAAAGAAGTATTAATTCACTTCATATTGTTTAAATTTACAGTTTATCATTTTTATTTCTTTTAGGGTGATGATTCATTTGATAAAATTTTAATGATAATTGTTTTGTTTATTTTTGTGGGTTTTCCAAACACCACAAACTAGTTTCATTTTATTTAAAATTATGAGTATATAGTAGTTATATAAATTTAAAAACATTATAATAACCATATAAAATATGATTTATGTTGATTAATAATTTTATTATCATCCACGATGTCGGTAGTCTAAAAAGAAAAATCATTATTCATGGAGACAATTAACGAGCACAATTTGGAAAATAGTTTTGTTTCTTTAAATAAGAGGAGGTAATAAAAGGGATGAATATAATATATTCAATTTGAAAAATAAAAAACCTCTATATAAATTATTATGTTGTTATAATTCCCCTATGTCTGAAGTATGTGAGGATATAGTTGAAAAGAATTAATAAATTAAGAGAGGTGTTTTTTAGAAAATTACCTCTTGATTATCACAACCTCGAAGGAACAATTGAGGAGCTTGGATTTCATATTTTTGTGAGAGAATAAAAGCCTCGACATTTTTATAATAATGGTTATATGTTTTTTAATTAATTTTAGTAGATTCTAGGATTTTGAGTTGAAATAGTGTGGTTAGGGTTAGTTTTTATACTTGTAGTGAGGTGGGCTTAAGTGATTTCATAATAATTATTTTATGTTTAAAGCCAACCAATTGATGTGTAATTTATTTAAAAGAATTTATAATACAATTACTATTTTTAATTGTGTTTATGGTTTATAAATACCCGAAATTACAATTTAATTTTTTATTTTTTAGGTATTTTTATCTATTAACACTTATCTTTAATCTGTTTCATCATTCCACAAATACTAAAGTCAATAATATTTTTTTACCACTATCAATATTTTGTCTATAAATATTAAAATTATCATAAAAATTAGTTTATAATCTATGATTCCAACTATTTAATCGATTTTAACAAATTAAATTCATATAATTTGAAAAAATATATTTAAAATTAATCTTAGAGACACAATGTGAGACAAGGGTTTTAAATTGAGATGGTTTAGATGTTTGTAATTTTTTTATATCTAATTTCAATTTGACGTTGATTCTAATAATCTAAATTGTATTTATTTATGTATAATTTTACTAATAATTCTTTAAAACCAATTTAAACTCAAATTTAATAATATATATTATTTATATTAAAAGTTAGTTTTCAATTAAAATTCATTATTTTCCACTTATAATTCAAAAATGAAACATATAAGAAATTTTTTATAAATTCATCTGATGATTATTTTAATATAATTATTTTAAAAATGAATACTATTTTTTCAAATAAAATTTATAAATGTTTCAAAATTTAGTTTTAAAATAGATGCGCCAGGAAAATAAGTCAAATTTTCCTTTTAGAATAATATAGCCTTTTATACTTAAAATTAGATTTATTAATATCTTAAGACTAAAAAACATATGAGCTGAATTTTATAAAAAATTGAATATAATATAAATATTTCAGTAATATTCTTCAATAATAATAATTAATTTAATTTATTTGGATAAACTAACATTGTGGGCATACTAATTATTTTAATAAAAACAAATCCTTTATATTCAATTGGTTTTTATTATAATTTATAAATAATTTGTAACAAATGAATTAATTTTATAAAGAAATTTAAACTATAGTTTCATAATATAGATAATCTTGTTCATTCCCACCATTTCAACTTTTTGGTGACAACTATCACAATAAAATAATAATATTTAGTCATTTGTTTAAGATCGGTGTTCTATGTAATGTATGCTATCAAGGAAATGAATTTATTTTGGAATAAACAAAACCTAAAATCTTGTGGTGATACAATACCTCCCATTCATAATATTTTTTCTTCAATCTTGATCCACTATAGGAAGATCTGTTTATAATCCTCCATAAGCTTTTTGGGTCACACTTTTCAGTGTACCTCTTCAAGAACATAAAATTTATTAGTCTCGGGAGTCATTGTATTTTTAGAGAAATCTAGATTCGTCAAAATATTCAAATGATCTGGAACAAATGTTTCTTATTATTCAATAGGATCCCAACATCACATTATTTATACCATCATCATAAGAATGTATCGAGATATCAAAGAATATTCGTATATTGTATATAGATCCCATTAACTGCAAGCACATAATTATAATAAATAATTTTGAAATGGATGTCAAAAAATTACATGACATAAATAATACATTAATTTCTAATTTAAATGTTTTTATGAATAAATAATTAATTCCTCAGTCAAATATAAATACCTAGAAAAACATTCTTATTTATATTTTCAATCCAAATATACCCCAATGATTGTATGGTTTATTTTTCTCATTTAAATACCCATGATATGCGGGTATTTATTTCATCCTTCAATGAACTCAATACTTATTTATACAGTGCATATGAAATATGAAAACTCAAGGGTATTATATATCTTCATGGCTCATTTTGAAATACCCAATAGACTCAAGTATATGTCATTTCTTATCACGCATATGATAGTTGAAGCTCACCCTACATGCATACCCACATGCATTTAACCCATTCAAAATACATGTTGGTTTGGATAAACCATTTAATTAGGTGCTGTAATAAATACCATATCACTTCTCCTATTAGTTAAATTACAATAATTTCACCGAACCTTAGTTCAATAACAAAATCATTCAGCTCTTCATTCTTCACAAGGGATCATTCATTTTGAATATTCATGTGTTTCCTGCATACCATCATGAATGATATGAATATACTAAGAATCATTATCATATTAAATTGATAACATCATGTTATCTATTCCATATCATTTCGTCATGATGATAATAAGTACATAAAGCTGCACACTTCCCCATTTTATACAAATTATGAATTTAATTATAACTGCATGCATTTATCATTTTGATCAATTCCTATGATCAAAATATAGTGTCTGATATAATCTGAAAGTTCTTATTCATATTTAGATATCATGGCTCCGGGTTCTCTTTTCAAGTTAGTAGAACATTAGTTTCATGTATGGAATGTTCTTTGGTCATTCTTAGATATTAGGATTTCAATTCAACATTGATCATGTGATTAAATCTTGAACATTATTTATGCCACGATAAATGTGTCGTTAACGTGGTAGAGGAACCCTAGAAAAATCCCTCATTTTTAGAAATGGGAAGATATCATTTTCCATTTGATCATATTTCTCAAATTGTCATGATTTGAGGGCGGACGATATGTATGTATAAATATATAATGGAGGAATAGTACATGCACTACAATTGTCTCGTATTAAAATTTTCAATGATTTTTTCACACTTTATTACACAATTTCTAATGATAAATCTTAGTTCTTAAAACAAGGGATACAAACCCATACACACATCTCACACAAAATGATATTTTTTCTAACGAGCCTCTTTTTCCAATCCATGCCTCTAAGAACTGTCTCCTACACATCTTAAACATCTATGTGCTGGGTGATATTTTACATGGTTCACCTCAAATATTTTCCACCTGTAGGCTGGCCTGGGCTTCTTCTCTTGGGCGTGGTAGAACTTGGTCCCACATGTACCCTTTTTTAATCCAGATCTAGTTTGGATTTTGGGCTGGCCACTTATTTATATAGGGAACATTAGAAAAATGGATAAGCGATATTCTCAAATACCAAACCAAAATTTCCAAATATTCATCAAATATTCATCCTGGAAAATTAATGTTTTTCAATGACTTCACATCCTAAATGAAACTATTTTTACTTTCCATGGAATCCTTCAACACATTATGAAATAAAATGATAATTTCATGGACTCATTCTTCTTTATTCTGAAGAAAAAGAGTTCCACCAACGAACCAAGTATTTAAGACATAACATCACCTCAACAATAAAAATATTCCGTATCCTTATTACACCAAACTCATATAGACACATCATTGATAACAAATTAAATACTAGAAAAAAAATTTATATATTTGATTCTAATATTATTCATTTAATTTTACTAATATTATTATTTATGTATGTTATATATATTATTATTATTTATAGAAAATATATTATATTATACAATAATATATTATATATTTAATAATTTTTACTTATTAATATATAAATATATTTTATCATTATTAAAATTTAATAATATTTATGATTTATTTAACTCCAATATCCATCATAAAATAGAGAACTCACTCAAGTTTATCAAATCTCATTATTTAAAAAGGTTTCAAAACATTTACAATTTCATACTCATTAAATAATTAGAATTATTTTTTGAGAATATCCCATTTTATTTCAACGAACATTTAAATTCTTAACACTGATTATTGTTTAAAAATAGTCCCCAAAAAATTAGATAAAATCATGCTAAAAAAATTCCAGAATACCAATTCCAAATTATAAAAAATGACATTGTCTCCATTAAAAACTAAAAAACATTTCCCATGATATCCTCTTTTTTCACACTAAACCCCATTTACACAGAAATGACACCAAAATAACGAGTCACAACACAATTCCAAAAAATATCTAATCCTCATGATCTGCACATCAAAAGACAAACCATGATTCTATTCCCATTACAGAAACCATCTAGAAAATCCAAGAGGCAAGGGGTGAAAATAGAATGTCAAAAAGTATGAAAAATCTTTCCCGAATTGGCTACATGGTTGTTAGACATTTCCAATTAGAAAATGGTCCCCAGAGAGCTCTTGTTATCAAGATCTTAGGTAATTCATGAGTTTTTAGGACTGGTATAAAATGCATAAACCTGTATTTTTTCCCATATCTATCCAAAAACATCAAAATAAAAACCCAAGGAATATCATATAATTACAATGAGGATAAAAAACACTAATTTCAATAAAAAAATATTAAAAATAAAAAATTCAATACACACCTCCAATGGAAACTCAAGGCATGGGGCAGACAAGATCCAACTTGACACTCCCCACATATACCTCATTAGTTCAATCAATAAATTATAACATCATTCTACCATGACACACCCATATAGAGTAAGGGATACTCGTGGATCCCAATCTCCCACCATAAAACCTAGTCTTTAATACTATTTTTAATGAACCATATAGTGATGAAATCCAAACAAGAACTCGAACCATCCCTCCTCTATCCCAAAGGGAATTCTCGATCTGAACATGAAAGAGATAATAGCAAAAAAATAAAATACATAAAATGGGAAAAATTACACTATTTAATTAGAGTTACCTAGGAAAAGACGTTCCCACTAAAATTCAACCTACCCCTTCAATAAGATAGACGATATTACTGACATTAGGTATACAGGAATAAATAAAATGGAAGTTAAAAAATGTAGACATAAGATCTTATCACACCCTCTAAACTACCTCCCATTTAGAAAATCGTCTAATTGTCCATATCCCCAATCACTATATTAATTGTACACATCTAAATTTATTAATTAGTAAAAATACTATATTGGAAAGGTACCTCATTTAATGGGCCACACCGCATACAATCTGAGAAAGAAAAAGTGGATCCAATGAAGTCATGTAATATGAACCACAAGTCAAATGTGATAAAATAAAATAACCTCAATCTCTTACAACAATTAACACCCAAAGAGTGAATATAAGATAAAAATTTTGAAAATTAAATCATAGATAATCATGATGGTAAAAATAATATGTATGCCACCAAATCCTTGCCATGTGCCAAAATTTTAGTTATACAAATATATTAAATATATAATTAAATACAATTCAAAAATATAATTTTTCACTTGCATTATAAAATATGGAAAATAAATATTCCACATTCTCAATTTATAAACAATCATAATTTTATTCTAATAGAAATAAAACATGGATGGTTTGGATTTTCAAAACATGAAATAAAGGATCATGAAAAAAAATATATATATAAACCACAATTTATCCCACTATGGATATATTTTTTGAATACTTTATTCTCATGAGAAACCATATTCAAATACATTTAATGAATCCAAAATATGAAATAACCAAATTATTTCCATTTTAAAACAATCATTCCATGCTATTTGAATATCTTTTTTAATGTAAACCAAATACATAAAACCGAACGTTGTCACAATAGGCACTCACAAATAAAAATCAAAACCGTGAGGAACTAACTAACATTTTTTTGATAAGGTGATACCTTGGACCAGAATGAAAAAATCATAAATAATATTAAAATCATGTTTTCCAGATTCAAAAATACAGGATCATTTTACAATATTTTTCATTTAAGGAAATGAGCTCAGTAGGGAGGTCTGAAAACCGGGAAATGTCTTGATCTACTACCATGTTGGCCCGGCAATCTACAACAATGTTTTATTCTCTATAAACATGTGTGATGGTAATGTTAATGTCTATGAGCGAATGATTTCATTCCATCCAACATGTGGTAATCGACCATGTAATATGAGTTACTCTATTCCAGATCGCCTGAACGATGGTCGTCGAGTCACATTCAATACAGAGAATGTTTCATCCCAAGATCTTGAAAAAATTAATGGCATGTATGATACATATAAACTCAGCTTCAAGGGTAGTGTAAATAACACAATTACCCATGAAACATCCATTAATCTGACCAAAGTGATTCATGAAGACAACACCACACCCTACAGGGCCCAGGTTGGCCTTGGAGTCGCCATCAATATTGATTTAGATCCATCTAGGGAGAGGGGATTTCCAGAACACCTCCAGAGTGCAATGAGGTAGACATAAATTTCCATTAATCCATAGATGCTTCACGATTCCAATGTCTTGAGTGATGTTGTCGCAATTTCCCTTTTGCAACAATGCAGCATTATATAAGGAAATAAGTATCTGCATTCGACCTGCATTTAGATTGAGTGAGTAAATTATATGAATAATAGAATTCCGGTCATACCAGATCACATGTTCGAGATCAGAAACTACAACCAGAAAAAGGTTCTTGATTTTTTGAGATCCTTCCATTTTTGCACATTTTTTTAGTTGAGTTTTAAGAGAGTCAAAAAACAACTATGTGCTCTAAAAAATTTCAATGAAATAGTTCGAAAGTGTAGAAGCAATAGCATGATAAAGGAAAAGGTGATCAACATATTTTATGTGTTGGTTATATATTTTATACTTAGAGAAAATTGGGATTCCAAAATATTAGTGGAAAATATCAGTGGAGACTCAGTAGTGAGCGAGATGCCAGATGAGTGTAAATATCGAAGGTTTTATCCAATATTTGTTAAAAAAAATTAGCCATCTCTAATCATTCTCTTGGTTTCAAAAATAATGATGGATGAAATTTTTTTAGTTAAAAATACCATTTTGAGTTGATTCCTATTTTAAAAATTCATCAGTGTAAGTAAAAGAGTACTTTTCAATGACATTTAGAATAGTATCATGGAGGTGGTCATATTGAGATCTTAAGATATCTCTGATGGTTCTATTGATATTTTCAAGAGTTTGATTAGAAGATATCATTGAAATTAGAGGTGTCCAGTATTGTCATCCAATAAGAATTTCATAGAATGTTTTTAGGAGACCATCCATCGTGAATTATGCACAATATTGATGATGGATTATTTGATGGCAGGCTAAATGGAAGAACTAATATAGTACGAATTTTCTACTTTAAGTTTGTCAAGGAATCCATTTTTGAGAAAATTTATAGCCTCTGAGGTATTTTGAAGAAGGTTGCAAGTGAGCTTATCCTGAAGGGTCACATTAAAAAAATTTAATTTTTTTATACCAATACAACCATTTTCAATGGGCTTGCAATAGATTGACCGGGGAATATTCACACGGTTTCTTTCCAAAGTACCACCAGTCCAGCTTAAATTATTAACAGTGATGTTCATATTTTTAATAAGACCAATAGGACATTTTTAGACCATTATGGAGTAAACCATCTTGGAGACAACAATATATTTGATAAGGCAATTCTAACCTACCTTGAAGAGAGTTTTACCCTTCAAAGAGGAAAGATGATATAGAATTTGGTCAACAATTTCTTCAACGTGACATGACATGGGCCATCCCCAAAAAAGAGGAACATGAAGATAAGTGAAAGGGATCATTCCGTATTTCTGACTGAGGTCATTGATGATGTTACATTTACGTTGGGGAAGAATGTTCATCCCAAAGAAAGAGCGAGATTTATTCCAATTAATAGTTTGGCCATAAACCTCTTCGTAGTGTGAGAGAACAGTTTTGAGACTAAAAATGTTCTTTTTATCACCTTGAAGGCAAATAATGATGTCATTAGCATAAAAAAGGTGAGTAGGTGAATTCACATTCCTAGAGACATGGATAGGTTTCATCTTATTCTGGACCACCAGATGGTTGATCAGATGACTAAGATACTCCTTCACTGTTGATAAGAGGATGAATGAAAGAGGATCTCCTTGTCTAACACCTTTGGTGCATTTGAAGTAGCCCCTAATAGAACCATTGGTCAAAATGGATATAGACGTCTACATGAATAGAGTTCTGATTGTAGTGATGAAAGAATCAACGAAACCAAAACATTGTAGGAATTTTAAGATAAAGCTTCAGTCCATAGTGTCGAAGGATTTTCTGATATGAGGTTTAATTGCTATGTTGCATCCTTTGTTTTTGTACAAGTTATTGACACATTCAGTGGCAATACTGATACAGTCTTGAATGGATCTACCCTTTATAAAACCAAATCTTTTCCAAGAGACAATTTTGTGTGTGATAGTTGAATGTCTGTTTGTAATGATATTTGTGATGATTTAATAAAGAGTATTGATTAGAGAAATAGGTCTAAACAGATCAATCTCAAAATCATTATCTACATTGAGGATTAAGGTGAGAAATTGTAGATTGAGAGCATGATGGATCACCCCATTAGAAAATAATGATTTTACCAGATTACAAACATCAATATGAATCACATCCCAATAATATTGAATGAAAACATTATTGAAGCCATCCGGACCTGGAGAAATATCAATATTTGAAATAAAGACAATGTCTTTGATTTAATGCTTCATGAGAGTGGTATGGATGAAGATGTTTTCGTCATCAGTGACCACTAAAGTAATGAACTCATAAAGGAGGACTTTATTTATATCATGACCATTGAAAATGGATTCATAGTAGGAGACAATATGATAGGCGATGTCCTCTTCATTATCAAGAAGGTTGTCCCCATCAATTAGAAAGGTTAATAGTCTGCATTCCCTCCTGATTCTTTGAAGAGAGTTATATAATTTGGTATTTCTCTTTCCATCAGTTAACCATTTAACAATAAATGCTTATTTTCACTCATTTTTTTAAACATGGGTAAAGGGTTTAGTTTAAAAGAAATGTTTAGATTTTGAGTAGGGTAAGTGTTGAGGTCAGAGGTGGTGTTATTGTTTTTAAGATCATTTAGTTATTTTCTAAGGATCATGATGTCATTTTTAACTTGTTTTTACTTATAGCTATACAATGAATTTAGAGCATTTTTTAGATGTTTTAATTTCAGGTTATAGGAAAAGGCATCATTGTAATGATACATTGTGGACAAAATGTTTTGGATGATATGAGTACACTCGTCATCAGTGAACCAACATGGTTAAATCTGAAAAGAATCCTAGGTTTCATGCCTTTGGAGGAGACATTTGTCAGAATGGGTTTATGATTAGAGTTAATCCTGTGAAGAGTGGTGCATGAAATAGTTTCCTAGTTATCGAAATCAGGGACATTATTGACGGCTCTATCAAATTTGGAGGAAACCACATTGTTATAATGCCTCCTATACCATGTGTATTTTAGACAGGTGGGGTTAATTTCAAAAAGGTTTTTGTCTTCTATTGAGGTTTTAAATTCTCTCATGGAAATAGAAGCATGAGATGGTCTAATTTTTTCACAAGAGTTAAGAATGACAATAAAGTCACCAATAAAAACCCAGGGGGAATTAATGTTAGTTCTTAGATATGAGAGATCATTCCAAATAGTTCTTCTTTCATTATATCTATTTTTAGCATTAACAATGGAAAAGAATGAGTGTGTGCCGTCAATATTTAAATTCCAAGTAATAATTTGGTTAGAGATACTGAAAAAAAATTATTTTGTAAAGAAGAGTGCAAAAAAATCCACAATAAATCAATATTGATAGAATTATTGATAGTCCCAGTAAACACCTAATTATTTCGACATAAGTATGAGTATTTGGAGGAAAATATAATTTTAGTTTTAGAAATATAACATAACATAGGATGATGGGTATTGACCATTCTTTATTAGAAAATTAACGTTTCATAGTTAGTGATTCCCTAACAATTCCAAAAGAGTATCTTCATTTAGATCTAAATTTAGAGTTAGAACTCCCCTTTTTCTTTTTTCTGGAACCTTTGTATCTAGTAGACCTTTTAATCTCTTCTATGTTAGTTTCATGTTCTTGTTCATTTATAGATGTGATATGATTTTTAATTGTAGGTTCCTTTATTTTATTATTTGTAGTTGTGTCTGTACAAATATATGGAAATAGAAACAAAGTATTGATTATTTTTTAGAAACAAACTTATTAAATAAATCATCACTAACTATAGGCGGGGAGTGAAGAGTACCTGAAGCCTTTTATGGATTAGTGTATTGCTGTTGGATAGTGTCTAGTTCTGAAAGCTAGCATTACATCTTCAATAAGGTGTCTTTTTTTCTTGTATAGTATTAGGGTATAAAACTGAGGGTTCAATAACATATTTATTTGTTTGTGTCATGGATTGAACAATATTAAGACCAGGGACACTAGTATTGCTAAGAGGTATAATTAGAGTAGTGGGAGAAGAATCTACTTCATTCCTTATAGTTTTGGTTTCATTGTTCCTTTCTAAAGTAGAATCAATGTTAGTAATGGTAGCAATACTTTTATTACTAAAAACAGATTTCAAAGTTGGTTGAATTAAAGAAACAGTAATGGTTGGGTCGGTTTTCTCCACTCCAGAGTACTCTATTGGTTGAGGTTGTTTGGTGGAGCCTTTGAGGTCTTGTATTTTATAATCCGGAACCAAGTGTGAACTCAATGGTTTCACAGTTTCCTATTACATGGAAACAGTTTCAATCACCTTAATAATAATAGTTTGTGCTATGTATTGTACATTTTTAGGTTAAAAAGTGTATTGTCATATTTTATAGCTTCTCCAGCTGAATCCAATGTTTTGGAACCATTAACAGAAATGATTCTAACATGGGGAAGGTAGTATAGGTCAATTTTTTTGTTGTTGATTTTATTATTAGCTCCTAAGAAAACATTGTAGGCTTAGAGGGAGGGGTCCTGAGATTGTACAACACCCCATGTTAGCGTGTGCACATCCATAGTTTTAGCAGAGTTATCCCGAGGAAAAACACAAATGTGAGGGGGAGTAGTGCATACATTTCATGCAACGTATTTCTAAATTTTAGCCCTCCTATCCAAGGAATGTTTATAATTTTACATGAGACATGAAATATAATCTGTTGGACATGTATTGGGTTCTTAATTTAAGGATAACCGAATAGTTTATAAGACCAATAGTTCAATTTCATCTAAAATTCCTTGATCATTAATGGAATTGTTATCCTATTCAGAAATATCAACTCAGTAAGTACACAAATTACCCCCTATGTGTGCCAAACTGTTAGATTTATTCACCCAAGTTTCTGATTTCTTTTTTGGGGGTCATGTATTTCCATCAAGGGGCCTTTATCATTCCTATTTCTCCTCATTTCCTTCTATTCATTTTTAGCTAGTTGAATCACTTTTTTTCCACTAGTGGACAAAATGTTTAACACATCGTCATTTTTCAAGTTGGTTCTATATAACCAACATGTAAATATATAATGATCGATATATCTCATCAGTTATTTTATAACCAATGTAAAATATGCGAAGATTAGCTTTTTGGCGCCAATTATTGTATAACCGACATGAAAATAGAATCCGGTGTCCTTTATCACGTCGGTTATTTTATAACTGATGTGATAAAGGAATACTCATCGCTTTATCACATCAGTTATTTTATAACTGACGTGATAAAGGAAAGCTATGCTCTTTTCCACGTCGGTTATAAAAAAACCGACATGATAAAGCCAATCTCGGTAATTTATCACGTCGGTATAAAGCGACATATATCACGTCAGTTATGAAATAACAGACATGATACATAGTTTTCTATGTTGGTTATCAAATAACATATGTTATAAACATTAAAAAAATAGTTTATCATAGTGGTTTTTAAATAACCGACGTGATAAATCTTTTAAATGATTTATCGCACCCCGTATTCAGTCATTCTGTTTTCATCGATCGGGCGACCTGCGACTCGTCTCTCTCACACAGAAAACCTAGAATCGATTTGTCGAAGACATGCCCTCCACCCTCGTTTTTCCAACGTCATTTTTATATTTAATAATATCAGATCTATCAGGTTGACTCACAACACTCAAGTAAGCCTTCTAAGACTCCTTTTCAATTTGTTTTCTGTGATTCCCTAAAATAATTTGTTGAGATGTTATTTTTCTTTGTTCTATCAATCATGGTTAGTTTCATAGTATTCATCTATACCATGCTAAATTCATTTCTGGTTAAATAAACATATGGAAGTGATTTCATGCAAGTTTATGATTTTTGTGTGTTCTATCATGTGTGTGTGTGTGTACAAGGGGTTTCCAAGGGGGTGGGGGGGGGGGGGGTTGTGCAAGTTAGTGGGGGTGTCTAGGTGGGTTGGGTGGGATGTATAGTTGGGTGGGGGTTTCCATGGGGTGTCATAGGGGTGGGGGTGGTGTCCAGGGGGGTGCGTGGGCCGTCCAAGGGGGTTGGGGGTGTCCACGGGGGTGCGGGGGATGTTAAAGGGGTGGGGGTGGTGTCCATGGGGTGGGGGGATGTCCAGGGGTGTGGGAGGTGTCCAGGAAGGTTGGGTGGGATGTCCAGTTGGGTGGGGGTGTCCATGGGGTGGAAAAGGGGGTGGGGGTGGGGTCCGGGGGTGTGCAGGGGTTGTCCAAGTGGATTGGGGGTGTCCAAGGGGGTGCGAGGGATGCCAAAGGGGGTGGGGGTGTTGTCTAGGGGCATGGGGGGGGGGGGAAGTCCAGGGTTGTGTGTGTGTGGGGGGGGGTGACTAGGTGAGTTGGGTGGGATTTCCAGTTGGGTGGGGGTGTCCAGGGGGTGTTGGAGGTGTCCCGATGGTGCGGGGCTTTCCAAGGGGGTTGGGGTGTCCAAGGGGTTGTGGGGGATGTCAAATGGGTTGGGGGTGGTGTCCAGGGGGTGGGGGATGTCAAGAGGGTTCAGGGGCTGTCTAGAGGGTTGGGGGTGTCCAGGGGGGTGTCTAAGGGGTTAGGAGGTGGGGGTGGTGTCCATGAGGGGTGGGGGTGTCCATGGGGGCTGTTTAGAGGTGTCGGGGGGCTGCCTAGGGGGTTGGGATGTCCAGGGTGTGTGGGGGATGTCCAAGGGGGTGGTGGTGTCCAAGGGGGTGGGGGTGGGGTCTAAGGGGGTGGGGGATAAGTGTCAGTTGGGATTGACTATTTCATTTTGGTTTGTGATATTATGACGTTATGATTGTATTGTTTCCTGGATATTGGGCTATAATTTATTAGTGTTGTTTAAGGGGATGGGGGTGGTGTCCATGTGATGGGGGGTGGGGTCCAAGGGGGTTGGTACAGTCTATTTTTGAGGTTTCCACTGTGTTTTTTAGGGATTCAAGCTGTATGAAAAGATGAGCGGTGTTTCAATATGATTCTATTTGGTTATATATATTTTTACCAGTCATTGACTATGAGAAAATTATAGCTTATGGGGGAGACCATGTCGTGGTTTTCAAAGATGTGTAGTTATCCTGACCCCATTGTTCCGTGATGATAGGCTTTACACTGCGATTTTCTCTATCCATGTTTTTATTTTAAATTTGATTTGATTATTAGGATTACTCCATTTTCTCCAATTTTCTATCAACCATTGGAGGCCCCATGGTTTTCTTGGATTCCATGGAATTTCCATAACTAATTTACTTATTCCATGTTCTTCTTCCTTTATTATTTTTTTCTTTTTTTCTTCTTCGTCCAATTCTTCTTCTCCATCATTACTTATATTATTAGTGATGTTTGGTCATTTTTAAATTGGCAGTTTAATGGTTATCAATGTGTTCTAGGGTTATTAGGAGGGGTGGGGTGTCCAAGGGGGATGGGGGGCTGTCTAGAGGGGTGGTGGGCTGTCCAGGGGGTGGGGCTGTCCAGAGGGGTTGGGGGCTATCCAAGGGGGTGGTGGTGTCCAGGGGGTGTCCAAGGGGGTGGGGGTGTCCAGGGGGTTGGGGTGACTAGGGGGTGTCCAAAGGGGTAGGGGTGGGGGTGCTGTCCAGGAGGGGTGGGGGTGTCCACAGGGGGGGCTGTCTAGAGGGGTGGGGGATTTCCAAGGGGGTGGTGGTGTCCAGGGGTGTCCAAGGGGGTGGGGTGGTGTCCAAGGGGGTGGGGGTGGTTTCCAATGGGGAGGGGGTGTTTTCCAAGGAGATCAGGGTGTCCATGGGGTGGGGGTGGTGTCCAAGGGGGTGGGGGTGATGTCTAGGAGGTTGGGGTGTGCAGGGGGTGGGGGGATGTCCAGAGGGGTGGGGGGCTATCCAGAGGACTCAAATTGTTAGGATCTATGTAATTTTCATTAGTTAATGTATATATATTTTAATATTTATACTTCACATTTCTTTTTTATGGATGGGTGAATTTGGTATCTAGTTCCACCAGGGTGTATTCTTTGTGAACCATAAGAAGAAAGGATCCAAGATAAATTTAAAACTATTATATCTAACTATATTTTATTTTTAGAATCATTTTCAGGAAAAAAAAATTAAATACGCAAAGATTTGTTTTATATTTCAAAATTGTTTTACATTCAAATTATGATGTTTTTCATATAAACATATATTTTCCTTATCTTAAAAAGATGTATAATTTTGATATTTGTTATAGGTAATAATGATTTGATGTTGGATTATGGCACATCAAATGAGCAAGGAATATGAGGAAGGTGTTGATGCATTTTTGGAATTTTCTAAACAAAATGTTCCAAGTAGTTACATTTTTTCTGTCCATGCCTGAAATGGTTTAATATAAAGAAGTTATAAAGTAGAGAGATAAGAGATCATCTGGTTTTTCATGGTCTGAATCTGAGTTACAACCCTTGGATTTGGCATGGTGAAACTGGACGGAATGTCCCTAATGATGATGATTCAAAAGATGGTGACTCTGATGGAATTGAAGAAATGATTCACAATATTGCAGCAGAACAAATTGAGATAGAACCGACAGTTGTGTGTCTATATGGGGATGCTGAAAACCCATTACATCCTGGTTGTACAGATTTTATGATTTTGTCGGCGGTGTTAAGATTGATTAACCTGAAGGAAAAACATAGATGGAGTGACCGAAGTTTTATAGAGTTGCTATAATTTATGAAATACATTCTTCCAAAAGATAAGGATCTTCTAGATTCACATTATATGGCCAAGAAAATACTATGCCTGATGGGATTAGAATTAATGGAAATACATGCCTATCCTAATGACTGTAAGATATATAGGAAGGAATATGAATTTCTGTCAGAGTGTCATAAATGTGGGACATCATGGTATAAGGTGAAAGAAAAATCATAGGCTGGTGTAGAGATTACAAAGATCCCTTCAAAGGTATTTTGGTATCTTCCTATAATTTATCATTTCAAATGTTTATTTGATTATTCACATGATGCAAAAAGGATAATATGGCATACTGATGAGTGGTTATGTAATGGAAAAATATGTCATCCAACTGATTGTCCACAATGTAAGAAAAATGATGAGTAGTATCCTACATTTGGAAATGAAATTAGAAATCTCATACTAGGGTTGTGCGTAGATGGAATGAATCCATACGGAACCCTCAGTAGCACACATAGTTCATGGAATGTTTTATTTGTAATTTACAACCTCTCTCCTAAAGTTTATATAATGTGAAAATATGTCACGTTGAGTATACAGATCTCTAGTCCGAAGCAACCCAACATTGATATTGGTGTTTTCTTTTAACCGATGATTGATGATTTGAAACTTTTATGGGAGGATGGTATTATGGTGTATGATTCTTATAAAATGGAATATTTTCAACTGCATGCAGTGCCTTTGTTCACTATATATTACTACCCAGCATATGGAAGTTTTTTTGGATACAGTGTTAAAGGGCATAAAGCATGTATAATTTGTAAACAACAAACTTCATATTGTTAATTTCATAATTGGAGGAAAACAGAGTACATGGGTCATCGAATGTTTTTTCCCAATGGATCACTCTTATAGAAAAATAAAAAAGGCATTCAATGGCTCACAAGAATTTGATACTTCTCCAAAACCATTATCCCATGATCTATATTTTGAGAGGGTGAAAAACTTTTATGTGACATTAGGAAAGGAACTGATATCTTGTAATGATAGACATATTTGGAAGAAAAGGTCAATATTTTTTGAGCTACTATATCGAAGATATCATGAAGTTAAACATAAAATTTATGTCACGAACGTGTAGAACAATATCTTTGAAAGTTTGATTGGAACATTGATATATATTAAAGGAAAGAAAAAGGATGGGTTGAATGCAAGATTATACTTACTATCAATGGTAATACTTTTGGAGTTATCTTCCACTCCTAATGGAAGAAAAACATTTCTTCCCCTGTCTTGTCATACATTTTCAGAGAGGGAGAAAATTATCTTTTTTCAGTGTCTTCATGATATCAATGTGCCTCAAGGTTATTCTTCAAATGTAAAAAATTTTGTGTCATTGAAGGACATGAATTTGATAGGTATGAAATCTCATGATTGTCACATCATGATGCAAAAACTTCTCCCAGCTGCATTGTGTGGAATATTGCCCATCTGTGTCATAAATACTATAATGAAGTTGTGTTATTTTTTCAATTCAATTTGTAATAAGGTGATTGATGTGAATGCTTTGAACATTTTGGAAAAGGATTAAATTTGTATACTTTGTCAATTGGAAATGTATTTTCCCCCAACATTTTTTGATATAATGGTGCATTTAATGATTCATCTAGTTCAAGAAATAATGCATTATAGACCTGTATATGTTTGTTTTATGTATCTTTTTGAAAGGTATATAAAAATATTGAAGGGGTATGTCAAGAATCCATATCGACCTGAAACCTCCATTATTGAAAAGTATATTTCTGAGGGGGTTGCAGATTTTTGTACGATCTACTTGGCTGTGGTGCAGGACATAGGTTTGCCTCCATCTCACCATGAACGAGTTAATAATGAGGGAAAGGGGATTCATGGCCTGAAATTCAAATCATTGTCAGCTGAACAGATGAAGAAGTTAGAATCATACATATTGAATAACATAGATGATGCTCAACCGTATATCACATTGCATATTAATGAGTTGAAACAATGTCATCCAAAGAAGAAAGAAATGTGGATTTTGAATGAGGACAACAAAACATTTTTGTCACGGTTTAAAAAGATCTTGCTTAGTAGATCGGATGTATCATAGACATTAAAATAGATAGTGGGTGGTCCATTTTTAAATGTGATAACATGGTCTAGTTATGAAATTAATGGCTATACATTTCATACGAAAGCTCAGGACAATAGAAGTGCAGTTCAAAATAGTGGTGTATTGGTGTTGGCAGAAGCAATGAATTTTTTGAGTGCTAAAGACAAAAACCCAATTTTTTCATCAAGTGCATATTATGGAGTGATTGAAGAAATATGGGAGGTGGATTACTTTAAAATTAATGTTCTTGTTTTTAACTATAAATTGTTTTTCGGTAACAACAGTGTCAAACACAATGAATTTGGAATGACAGTTGTTAATCTGAATAGATTGGAAGACACATATGATTATTTTATAATGGAAACACATGCAAAACAAATTTTTATGTAGTAGATCAATCAGATATGCAGTCAGATGTTGTTTTACAAGGGAAAAACAATATTTTGATGAGGATGAACTTGAGGAAGATGCTAATTTATGTGAGATCCCTACTTCCAAGGAAAGATTTACATTACATAATGATGAGCATGTTGAAAACATGGTATGTTCCATAAGGAACAATCACGACAAAGGAATTTGGGAAAACAATCCATTTGTACATTCCTAAAATTATAGGTAACATTTTTTTATTTCTTGTTTATATTTATTATTTTCATAAAATGGTTGATATTGTATGTTTTTTCTTCCATAAAACATGTATTAAAACAAAATAAGTATAATAATTTGTTTTTTTAATTTTGTTTACTATACTTTATCATGTTTACCATTACATTAATTATATATATATTGTTTTTGTTCTGTGAAAATTACTTTACCATGTTTATCATGTTTACCATGTTTTAATTTTGTTTAGTTTACTTTATCATGTTTACCATTACATAAATTATATATCTAGTATTTTTGTTCAGTGATAATTACATTTCCATGTTTAACATGATTACCAGGTTTACCATGATTACCATGTTTACCATCTTGACCATCTTTACCATCTTTACCATTGTTTAACATGATTACCATATTAACCATGTTTAATATAACATAACTTAGTAAAATTTTCTATTTTCTAATTAAATTAGTATTAGAATATTTGAATTTGCATGCTTGTGAACTAATGTATGTTTTTTTATTTAAAGGATAATGGCACATCAATCAATTTATCGTCTACATGATTCTGGAGATGAGAATATTGGTCATACCTCTTGAGAGGAACATTCACATGCTCCTCTTGATGGTCCTCAATCTTCCTCATGTGCTCCCATTACTATAAAGAGTTCAAGAGTTGGTAAACATGGGTGTACACATTTACCAAAATTATCAGTTTCTCGTACGCATGATTAGAGGATACTTGGTGAGTTTGATGAGGATGATATTTATAGAGGTCCAAATGCAAATGTTTTTAAGAGTTTTGTATCCACCTAGGGTAAGAGAAAAGTATGCATTTTGTGTGACGACTGGAGAAGTGTGTACAAAGCGATAATCTCTCAGTTGTGGGAGAATATTTCTGTAAGATCTTTTTCTATTGTTTGCCTATTATTTAAATGTTTCAAGTATATATAATATGTTTAACCTCTTCTTTATCAGATGAAATTTAATATTCTTGACACTGGAGGAGTTAGGAAGAAATGCTTATCGATGGCTACCAAGAGATGGAGGTATTTAAAATCAACCCTCACATATGATTTCAATTTTTGTCATAGGAGTCATGAAAATCCATGTCGTATATATCCTTTCATAGATGAAGACACATGGAGACAGTTTGTTGAAAGTATAAGAAACGATTCATTTTTTTAAGGGAAATGTAAACTTTTATAATATTTCTTATATAAATGATCTTATTACTATTTTGTTAATTATTTATTATTCTTAATTTACAGAAAACAAGGAAATCCCATCAGGAGATCTAATCTAAAAATGTATACCCTCATAGTTTATCTCAGGGAGGATATATATTATTGGAAGAACAAATGATGACAGAAAAATTACAAAAACTAAGATATGAGTCTTCAAGCTCTGGAGAGGTGGCCCCTACATCCCCTTCATCTAGACATGAAAAATGGAAGAGAGCTCAGATGGGTAAAAAATAGAAATATCTTTCGAAAGATTTGAGAATCGTAGTTGAGAGGATTATAAGATATCTATTTTATTTATTTAATTTAACTATTTTCTTCATATAATTTCAATCATTACAGAATTTTTCATTTTTTTAATACAAGATTTTCTTGAGCAGATGAGCTCACATGGGGTATTTACAGCTGCTAGGAGGCAAGATATTTTATCTGCAGCATTGGGAAAGCCCGAACATCCTAGTCGTGTACGAGGATATCCGGCAGGTGTATCAGTAAGAAAAGTGTTTCCACGTTATTCAAATACTTATGTTGTGGGTGTTTATAAAAAAATAAAATCCTTGGAGGCTGAAGTTCATAATATTAATTTAACGATGGAGGAAAATATTAGAGCATCTGTACAATATATTTTTTCAGACATGCAAAGACAATTTCAGACTGCAGCTCCCACACCTCCACCTCCCCCTATAGACCCCATTATTTATCCTCGACCTCCGCCAGTATCTCTCACTCCCCCAACTCACCATGTAGGCCACATTAGTTATCCTCCACATAGGCTAGTAGCTCACACTCCCCCAACTCAGCCCGCAGACCCCATTTTTTTATCCTACTCCTCCGCCACAACTTCTTACTTATTACGAATTGTATGTTGATGATCCTCAACATCATATAGTTTCATATGGGTTGGTATATTGTATAGGAGATACATTTCATCATCAACAATTAGAGGTAGAGAATCAAAGGTTCACTGTATAGGATATTATTGACAGATCAGCTCAAGTAGCATTACCTATAGATGAGGTTACGATAGTTGGACATAGTATCAGCCATTTTTTTATTTGGCATACAGAATTATTCGACTTATTACAATAGAGGTATGCATGTTATATCTTATATTTTATTTTTTTATTAAAGTTGTTTTATCATTTGAAAAATAATATATTTTATTATTTATTTTTATAGGAATACATCAACGGTAAAGAAATACTGTATAGAAAACAACAGACAAATGGATATGACCTAAGTTATAGATTCTAGTAGTTTTGAAATATTGTCAAGATATTCAAATTTGTTGGCAGATCATTATGAGTTTCCAATGGAATCTCATGTTTGGGGACGTGCAATAATAGTGGGGATTATGAAAGCTGATATCATGGAGCTTGTTACTGGAGATAAGTTGGGCATCAATGTGGTGAATTTTTTTTCCATGCAAGTCTTAACACATTTTCCCTGCGTTATATTTATTAAAAATGTATACTTATGTCTATTTTTTATTAGGTATCTTTATACCATTTTTGAGAAGAATGAGCGGGTATATGTATATGGGTTCATGGACTCGCATTTGATTTCCCCTAAAGCATTTGAATTGGATGAGGAATAAAGAATGCTTTATATTGCTGAAACACTTGAACAGAATATAGTCACACAATGTAGGACGATGCCTTTTTGTGAGAGGTATGAAACACATCTCTCTCAAAGAGTTCATTATCTTTTAACATAAAAGAACAATAACCTTAAATATTCTTTTATCAGTGATCATTGGATGTTAGGGGTATTTTTTCAAAGGGAAAAGACACTTTATCGGATATTCTATGTCCATGGTGATGTGCGAGAATGTTTTACGAAAATGTTGGAAAAGTAAGTTTCAATTTCTCAATAGTTTTATATATTATAATGAATTTTAAATTTATCCCATTTGTATTATTTTCTTTTAGGGGATGGGTCTACATTTGAAAAAACACAAAGAAAAGAAGTGTGGAGATAAAATATGTAAATGTAAAGGTAAATGTACTTTTATAATTTTTACTTATTGATTTATTACATACAAATAATATACTGAATTAACACTCATTAAAATAGAATTTTCAGGAACAACAAGGCATCATCTAATGTGGATATTATATGTTATGATTTATGTATGAAATAAAAACAACTAGGAAAGTTGTGAACTTTGACCTAGTAATAGTTCCTTTTAAACATTTCCATAATATTTCATTTGATTTATTCATTATACACATTAACTACTATCCTTTTAATTTGTATCTATTTGGTGACCCTCAACACTATTCTGCTCAAGACTTCAAACACTTACAAGTGGAATGGTCAAATTATTTTACACGATTGATTGATTTTTTTTGTAGTGTAAAATGTAATTTTGAATATTGTCATTGTAATTGTGTATTTGGTAGTCGTTTAGGTTGGATTTAGTTTTTTTAAGTTGAAATTGTATGTTATAAAGGTTATATATGTGAATTGCTAATTTTTCTCTACGTTTTGTTTTGGTCTACTTGTGGTGGTTTTTCTAGTATGGATTCTAGTCTGGGGGGAGTGGTTCTAAGGGTGTGGGGGTGTTCAATGGGGTTGGGTGTATCCAGGGGTGTGGGAGGGTTGTTCGGTGGGGTGGGGGTATCCTGGGTGTCCATGACAGTGGGGGAGGGGTAGTCCAGGGGGTGGGAGTGTTTCCAGGAGGGTGGAAGGGCTATCCAAGGTAGTGGGGGACTGTCCAGGGGTGTGGGGGAGTCCTATGGGGTGAGGGGGGTTTCTAGGGGTGTGGGAGGGCTGTTCAGTGGGGTTGGGGGGGGGTCGTGGGTGTCCATGGATATGGTGGGGGGGGGGGGGGTGTCCCAGATGGTGGGGGGGGGGGGTTCCATGGGTATGGGGGGCTGTCCAGGGTGTAGGGGGCAGTCCAGTGGTGTGTGTGTGTGTGGGGGGGGGTGTCCAGGAGGGTGGGGGCAGTTTCGAGGGGGGGGGGAGTCTAAGGGTGTGGGAGATGAGGTTTAGCCTTCCCTCAGGGGGATGAACGCCCCTGGAAGGTACTCATCACTCCCACATGTGAAAAATTTTGAGAGCTCAAGATTCGCATGTGGGAGTGATGAGTACCTTCTAGCGGTGTGCCCCCCAAGGGATAGAGGCACCTCCTCTCCCAACACCACCTGTCCAGGGGCTATCCAGGTGGTGGGGGGGAGTCTAGGGGTGTGGGGTGGGGATGTCTAGGGGTGTGGTGGGGGATGTTCAGTGGGGTGGGGGGGGGGGGGGTTCTGGTATGGGTTTGGTCGAGTTTTGGTCGGGGGGTCTCCAGTGAGGTTTGGGATGTCCAAGGGTGTGGTGGGGGATGTCCAATGAGGTGGGATGGTGTCCCGAAGGGTGGGAGTGATGTCTAGGTGTGTGGGGGATGTCTAGGGGTGTGGGGGTAGTTCTAGGGTTGGGGGAAGTCCAAGGGTGTGGGGGTGGGGGTGTCCAGGCTGGAGGGGGGGGGGGGTTGTCCATGGGTGTGTGGAGCTATCCAGGGGGGTGGGGGTAGTATAGGGGTGTGGGGGGATGTCCATGGTGTGTTCAGGAGGGTGGGGGAAGTCCTGGGGGTGGGGGTAGTCCAAGGGTGTGGATGGGGGGGTGTCTAGGAGGGTGGAGGGGGCTGTCCAGGGGATTCGGGCAGTCCGAGGGTGTGGGGGGTGTCCAAGAGGGTGGGGGCAGTCCAGGGGTGTGGGGGTGTCTATGAGGGTTGGGGTTGGCCAAGGGTGTGGGGGGATATCCAAGGGGTGGGGAAAGAGGGGCAGTCCAGGGGTGTGGGCTGTCAAGGGGAGTGGGGGGTGTCCAGGAGGGTGAGGGGTCGTCCCGGGGGTGGGGGCAGTCCAGGGGTGTGGGAGGGGGGATGTTAAGGAGGGTGGGGTTTGTCCAGGGGTGTGGGGGATGTCCAAGGGGTGTTGGGGAAGTCCCGGGGTGTAGGGGTGTCCATGAGGGTGGAGGGGTTGTCCAAGGTTGTTGGGGGATGTCCAGGGGGTGGGTGAGGGTAGTTCAACGGTGTGGGGGTGTCGAGGGGTGTGGTGGGGGATGCCCAGTGGGGTGAGGGGGTTCTAGTCTATTTTTGGAAACTTTTTGTTCTGTTTTATGGGTGTGGGAGGGTTGTCCAGGGGTGTGGGGGTATACATGAAGGTGGAGGGTATTTCCAGGGGTGTGGGGGGCTGTCCAGGGGGTGGTGGGGATGTCCAGGGGTGTGGGGGGCTGTCCAGGGGGTGGGGGCTATTCAGGAGTGTGGGGGTGTGGTGTGTGTGTGGGGGGGGGGGGGGGTTTCTGGTCTTTTCTAGTTTATTTTTGGTATTCTTTTTCTCTCATTCAGGTGATTTGACTGGGCATAGCACTGATTCGGGTTTATTTAAAAAAATGGTTTTTTACGCCGGTTATTTCATAACCCCCGTAAAAAAATGCATTGGTATTTGTTATAATGATGGTTATTTGGAAACCGACTTAACAATATCATGGGAAATGGTTTTTATGTTAGTTATTTTATAACTGATGTAATAAATTGAAATGGATAGTCTTTTATGTCGGTTATAAAATAACAGATGTCGTATATATGTTTTTACGTCGGTTATTATATAACTGATGTTGAAAACTTATTGGCAGACAGGTTTATCATGTCAGTTATAAAAATAACCGATGTGATTAATGCTTCAGAAGAGTGCTTTATAATGTTGGTTATTTATTAACCTATGTGAAAGGGTTTATATTACATAGGTTGTTAAATAACCAACATCATAAAACACTCCTCCGAATTGTTTTCCACATCGGGTTTCTGTCAACCGACATGAAAAATGATTCGGATTTTTGTTTTTTACGTCGGTTGAAAAATAAATGACATAAAAAACACTATTTATAATGTCTCCTGAAATAACTTCAGCCAAAAGATGATGTTAAAAATAAAAAATAACTACTGTAAAAAACGTTTTCTGCACTAGTGTTCTAATTACCCTACAATTTTAGATTGTATGACCAATGATCTTGCAATGGTCACAAAAGGGAGGTTTCATCTCATATTCAATTCTAATTTTGGTTTTGTAGTCAATCACATTGAAATGAATAGTAATGGGAAACTTGGTGTCAAGGTTGATTTCCACCATAACTCTAGAAAAGAGTCATAAGTCAACATTTAATGTTTGGTGATCAATATTGAGGGGAGATCCTATACAAGAAACTATATGGTTCAAAATGTTCGGGTGAAAAAAGAACAAATTAAGACCATGCAATTTGATCCAGACTTGTACAATTTTGTTTCTATAAGTATGCAGATTTAAGGTAGAATCCCAGTTAGAAGGTCAATGCAAACCCAGTTTTAAATTAAGGATTCCTTTCTTCCAAATTCTATCTAGATCATCTTGCGTTTTAAACAGAATAAAAAAATATCATTTTCCTATTCAGATTAGTATCCAGTTCTATGAATTCCAGCAGTGTGCGATGCGTGTATGTAATTCAGATAATGGCCATGGGTGGTTACCTTTGAGTTTGGATATGCTACCCATGATGGAAAATTTTCACAATTGTGTGTGTTGTTGAAGAGAATACAAGTCAGATTCTACCAAGAACCCACCATCATCATTCCTTTTGACAAGGGGAGGCTTTATCAGGGTTTCATTACTTAGATATGTGATCATTAGAGAATCCATGAACGAGATCCCCTGGGATATACCGGGGAAGGAATGCAAGTGAGAGATGTCGTCAGGGGGGACTTAGTTGTGTTTTTTTGTGACAGGGACCTGAAAATGGGGAAACTACATTGTCCGACAAGTCACGATGTGGTGGGGAAGAAATATTCCTGGCGTAAGAAAATCTGCCATCTCACAGAAGCAGGAATGGAAACCATAATCACTCAATTATTTTAGAGTGAGATGGTCTCCCATCTCTCTATCGTTTTCTTCAAGTGGAGAAGAGAGGTCAGGAGGATATAATTAACATCATTATAATAATAAAAAATTGGAAGTGTATGCAATCAAAAAATAAAAGAAATCCCATAAAAATAATAAAAATGATTTATGCATAATGGAAAACACTATAAGGATATCATAAAAAATTCTTGATCTAGAGACATAGAATCTTGGCCAGCACTACTGAACCTATCCACGTCCCCAGTATTCCCATTGGACTATTCTGAAATAAACATCCCTAGAGCCCCTTCAATACCATGGGAATAACATAATGTTTTTATCTCATCACCTTTAACCTTTATGGAATAATTGATAGGGTGTATTTGAGAAACATTTCCAATGTATATTACAATTATACACAAGGAATTTATCTTATAAAATAAACCAAGTATGTTCAAATATTTCCCTTGAAATACAAATGGTGGTGGGAAAAAATCACCAATGAATGGTGTAAATCAATTAAAAGTGACTCAAAAATCTCCACCTACAACATCAGAAGAAACAACATTATCAAATATGTGAATAAGTATCATAATGTGCACAATTAGATTAAAAAATCAATAAAGAGGGTTACAAGACACAAATAGTAAAAGATCCATTTTTGGTAAATGTGGGTCAACCACACTTTGGAAAATAAATTAATTTTCTAAGTAGGATTCTAGAAACAAAACACTTATGATTTCAAAATTTTTTATCCATTTCATCCAATAATTTAAAATCACATTTCAAATAAATATTAAAAACCAACTATTTCAAAACATGTTGATATTCAATAAAAAATATACTTTTTTTCAAAAACTCATTGGTAAATCAATATTTCCCCCAATACCTCCCAGGGTTTAAAAATCACCCTTCAATTGAATTTATAACTCATGGAAGGTCAGACTATATGAAACCCATACATTTTATTCAATTCAATTAATGAAACCATTTTAATAATCTTGGAATTTCATGTATCACTTGATGTTCCAAGTAATTCCTTTGAGTAATCACATTGAAACCCCAAAAATATTTATAAATTTAAAATACCATTTTAAATGTATATTCGATAAATAAAAAATGGCCTGAAAGGTTAACAAAAAATATTAATCCAAACTTTTAAATATAGAAAACCGATTTCTTTCTCTGAAAACAACAATTTATTAAAATTAAATTGTAATAAATATAAAAAAACACATGTCATAAAATCATTATAAAATTTAAAAAAATTTAAAACACTAAAAAATCAATAATTACAAAAATTAAAATCATAGGAGTGGGAAATTAAATAGAGATAAAATAGAAATAAGAGGGAAATGAAACCATTATATTAGATATCCAACCCTGAATTTCAATGAAATTACGTGCGTATGAAGGAGGAGTGCACGGAAAGTGGGTTTAACTATGACGTCGTGCAATCAAGAGAGGAGGCTGAGAGGGAGGATGACACTAGCCATCGGAATATAGTGAGATATGGTGGGTGGGGGAACACATGATGGTATCTGATTTGGAGAGATTGAGAATTATGGGAGGAAGTTGCGGAGAGGAATATGGAAAGAAAAAAAAAATAAAATAAAAAAAAGTTTTTGGATATCAATTGAGAAAACCAGCATGGTTTACATTTATGGTTTTCAAAAATCTAGGGTTAAAAAAATAATCACACCACATATGCCAAAAGACCCCAACATGGACACTACTAGGATCATAGAAAGAATCAAACTATATTTTCTAACCATTCCAAATATATTCACCTCAAGAAAAAACCTAATACATGGGATTTGTATTGTTTACAAATTGTGAACCTCTAGAAAATTTTAAAACATTATAAATTATAGATTGATACCCCCTAATCAGATGATGACCCAAAATAATATAAGAAAATATCAAATAAATAACTAAATATAATAAAGTGACATAGTTGGTATCACACTTGTATAGTGAGTTTCCAGAACAATCATTTTCCTGTGATTTTTAAGACTGAGGTGGATTTTATAAATAATTATAATTATGGTTTGCGAAGTTAATGAATAGGTGGCCTTTATGTGATAGGTTACAATATGTTATTTTTATTTGAGTGGTTTTATATTTCATTATATAAGAAAATTAATTTTTTTTCTTTGAAAATTTGAATAATATAAATATTAGGAGATTCCTATGATATTTAGTAATCCTTACTCATTGGGGGCTGCTCATTTTTTCATATAGCATTGTAAGAATTTCATGGATCTCAAAATATGTTTAAAAAGGTTCGAGTCATTTTTTTGAAATATTCTATGAGTATGTGAGATTATTCATTTCATTATCCACAATTTTAAAAAATATTGATCTTTGAAGAGTCCATATAGGGCCGGTTTTGACTCTATTTTTAGTAATTTATTAGGCGTGGTTTTAAATTCAAATATTCTTTTTTATGGGTTATATTTACTCATATTTAGTTAATTTAAAATCGTATACTATATTTATAAGGATTCTTAAAATTTTAAAATGAATTAATTTTAGTTTTATGTTTTCATATATCTTGGAAATTATTTTTTTGTAATACCTAAGAAGTTTTGAGAGGTAAATTCCATTTTTGATTATAGAGTGTTTTATTTTAAAAATAAAATTTAAATGTTTTAAACACATTTTTATTTTATGAATTTAGAAATGGTAATAAAGGGTTTGATTTATCGTTTAATGTAATTTATGTCATCGATTCTATTTTTTTCCATGGTTGATCTATTAAAATAGATAGATTCATATTTGAGAGGTATTTCACATAGAAGTTATATTTTATAGAATACATTTCTAAATAGGGGTGGTATTGTTGTGTTATTTTTTTATTAATATCATGGGTAATTATTTTGACTGTTGGTATTACATAGTTATATAGATGTATAATTTAGTGTTGTGGTTTGGTTTTGTAGGTTATGTAATGTGATTAAATATATATTTATGTTATAAAAATATATATAAGATGATATTTTTTTGGATTTTCCAATATGGATCATTCTAATTAAGTGGTATCTTTTAGAGTGGTTATATTATAGGAGTTTTTTTCTATATATTTATCTTTATTTTAAAGGATGATTATCATTTTATAAGTATCTAATATATAAACCATAATTTTAATGGTCATATATTTTTTATTTTTAGTCATTGGGATGCTTGAATTAATTTGTTGGAAAAAAATTTAGAGAGAAGAATATTTTGAGATGAAAATTTTTCTAGTAGTAAAATCAAACTATAGAATTTGACCTTTCTTCATGATTTTTTAATTGGAAATATGTATTAGAGATAGAGTATGAAGTAGGGCCTCTAGAAATTTTTTCCTATTCCTTATGACATGATAAATGTTATTATGAGATTATTTGTTTATTATTCTATAATTGCACAAGATGGATTTATTTTGGTTAGTTATATTCATTTTATTTTAGTTTTATTGTTGTAATATAAATTTCATGTGTTTATTTAATGATTAGTTGTAGAAGTGTTTTGTGAAATTAAATGGAAAAAATTTAGAGTTACATTAGGAAAATTAAGGTTATTGTTATTTTAGAATAATTAATATCATTAGGATGTAATGTACACTAGTTTTATTTAAATAAAATGTTTACTTACCAAAATATTCGATAGAACAAGGAAATTAATCATGACATTATTTTATATAGTCATGCTGATTTGGCCCAATTATCCTATAATGTTATGCATTACACTGTAATTTTTGAAATCAGTAGTACTAATTACAAATTCCTGTGGTTTCTCAATTTTAATTTGGTTCCTCTTTATTTTTCTTGGATTTTGATGAATTAAGGGATTAATAAGTTTTGTAAAATGTTAACTTTAACTATCATTAGTTACATCATCTGTTTTGGAATAATTCACTTCAATAAAGGAAATTATTCCTTGTTTATTCTTTATTAATATACCCTTATGTCATCAAGATGAGTCAAAGGTCATTATAGAGGTGATGTTGTGAGGGAATATTGATGTGTGTCCATTTCATGTAGATTTAATGTGGTGTTGGAAAGATACGATCACTAATATTCATCTTTCCAATGACATAATGAATTAAGATTTTATTTAAGGAATGTGATTAATACCTTCTTATTTATTTATATTTCTTAATTCATGTAATTGTGTTTTAGTTTTTTATTAGGAAAATATATGTGACTATTTTTAAATAAGATATATAATTCAATGAAAATTGAAGTGACAGTGTATAAAATATAATTTAAAGTATTTCTTTTTTATTGTTTACATTATTTCTGATTATTTTTCTAATTATGAAATAATAATTTAATGTTATTTTTAATGTGGGGAACCATGTGAAGATCCCATAAATATTGAGTCGATGATTCAATGTGTTATGGAGCCCTTATAAAGTTAATTGATAATAGAGTACCTTTAATTTAATTTAAACTAATACATAGTCAATATAACATTTATCTTTGTAGTATCAATTATAGAACTCTCATAAACATCATTCTATCTTATAGTGTGTTGTTTAGATACCATATACATTGGGATCATACTATGATTTTTTTGGATAAAATTAATTATTATGTTTTATATATGGGTTTGTGTTTTATATAATGAAAACATGCTCATGGATGAGTGGAAATCCAATTAGAGTTGAGGTGATGCGCAAAAATAAATATTTTTTATGATAAAATCATAGATTTGTGGTGTTGTTATCACATTGAAAAAAAAATACACAAGAAGTTTTTTTATTCATACACATAAATCCTACATTTTCCAATTTATAATATTCCATGAAGAGTTAACTATAAATAATCATAGGGTATATATCATGCTATAATTTTATCACATAAAATTTATATTCATGTTTTTCAATGGGAGAAAAATATAACCACTCTATATGATGGATATCAGGGGAAATGGATGGTTATTTATGCAATGAGAATAAGATATGAAATATTTTTTGTGGCTATTTTGTAGGTCATACACCTCCTTTATAATTTCTTTTAGTCATACTAAAATATAGAATCGATAGAGTTAATAAACATAAAGACCACATAATAATATATTTTTTCATGTTCAAAATAAAATTTGAATTTTAGAAATCATTTTTGAATTTTTAAAGATATATAATTGTAAATGGAATTCCACGTATTATTTGGCTTGGATTAATAAGAATAATGAGGATTTACACTTGATCCAATATCCAAGCACACTTTAGGAGGTTTTATAATATTTATAAACATATTGTTGTATATTTATATCCCTCTTTTACTTGGATTTAAGATAATCTTCCTACTTCTATGCCTTGTTCTCTTTAATCATAAGATAAGTACATGGATAATGGGATCAAAATGGTTGTGAACCAATGATTAAACACTCAATAATAGTAGTGTGTTAACATTATAAATATCTTTTTTTAATCTATGTTATACATATTTCCATAACAAATTATTTCAATATTTTATATGTGAAACGTTTTTATTAACTGGCATAGTGATATGAGTTTGAGATTTTATTTTTTGTCACCACTAATTCACCCCTTTCTCAGTAGTGGTTTACCCTCACCTGGTCCTATAACTAAGTTTTTAATTAGGTGAATAAGTTTGAATTTGTGTATTTGATATGTTAGGAATGAAATAATGTCATTTTAATTCCATTATTGTAGAAAAATTATAATTATTTGTGTATTTGGTGTAGTTTCATTATATATTATAGAGGTGAATGATTTGTTGTGACTTATTATTATAGTGTCTTGGTCGGGTTGATACATCAAGTGTATAGTAGTGTCAATAAATATTAAATCATTATGAAATAATTTAAAAAAATAAATAATATGAAATAATAATGGGTTATATAAAATATATTATTTTAAATATACTATATACTAAATTTATGAAAATATAATGATGAATTTGAAATATAAATTTTGAAGAATAGATGTGGTTATATGGAAGTGAGATTCTGGAATAAATATTTTCCAATGGCAATAACATGGATCACAACTTTTAATGTGGATAGTAATAGTCTATTAAATGGGAAGAAGATATGGGGTTTTTTTGGGACAATTGTAATGTTTAAGTGTTTACATGTTTAGTGTTTAAAGGTTGTAGTGTTGGATGTTTTGAAACAACGATGGTGTGAAAATGAGATATGGTTTTATAGGTTTATGATAGTATGTAGACCCTACAGTATGATTTGTAAGTATCCATATAATATACTATTTTTTTTTCTCTTTCATATAACAACCAACATCAAGTTACATTAATTATGCTCATGTGATGTTTTTGGATTTTGGAATACCCTTAACATAGATAATATGGGTAATACGAATAGGTGAATACTCTCTATCTCTTGAACTCTATTATAGACATAGTGTGATTATGTTGTGATGTGTCAGTGAGTAGGTAATCTGTAATCACTATGGAGTTGATCTATTCATTAATTAATGGATATGGTTAAGTGGATATATAGTTTTTTATATGTAATTGTTTTAAATCATCAGGCATGTGGTATGTATCAATGGAATATAGCATTTAGATGAGGTAAGAAGTTGTGAATTTTGGACATGGAATGTTTTGAAGAAATATACTATACATAACTGGGATTTGTGGGTGACTAGATCAATGGGAATGTAGGCATAAATTAAATTCATGATATATATATATATATATTCCCTGAATAATATATTATTCTTATTGTATTTACTATTTGTGAGTGAGCCTTGGAGGGTTTAAGATAACAGTTTACATAGTATTGTCAATGAGTTGGTTTTGTTATTTATTCATTAAGGGTTTAATATTATTCATCCACATTTTCATTAGAGTTTCTGGGTATAATCCTACTATGTATACTTATAAGCTCACCCTATGATCAAAATATTGTTTTATATATTTTTAAGAAAAATTTTGTTGTTGTGCTACAATCTACAAACTCATTTTGTGGTGTTTTTTAGAGTTTGATTTTCGGCTTTCTTATATGTTTCATTTTGGCCTATTATATGTTTCATCTATAAGTCGTTACCTTTATAATAATGGGATAATGGGGTTATTTTATGTTATATGATGGAGTTGATTAGTGGTTATCTAATTGTTCCAATAAGTTATTTCAGTAATTATTCCCTTATCGTGTTTGTTATATATACAACATTAGTCTCAAACCCCTTACCCATTCGAGGTAGGATTTAAGAGTAAACCATTTTTTCACTACTAGTCTATGTGGTGTTTTAGTGGAGTTGGGATGTGGAATGATTAATATATTATATAAATATTTGCAAATACATTATATATATATTTAAATATATATTTATATATATGCATGTAAACATATAAATATATTATATAGTTTTTTTAAAATAAATTATAAACAATAATAAATTTTACATATAGCAACATTCCCTCCCATGATCATCCCTTTTGGATCTAGGGTTTCTTAACCTCTATTTCATTCATCAATTATATAATATTTTCCCCTCTTGAGTTTGGATTTATTGGTTCTGATCTGTTGTTTCTGTATTTTGGTCACGATCTAGGGAAGGTAGTTGATGGTTTTTCAACCAATCAAAAGAATGAATGTTTTCTAATGTCAGTACATGTAGTTTCATTCTCTTAGTAGTGTCTATAAGGGAGGGTTACCAGTCCTAGAAAATGAAACACTTTGTTGTTGAGTACGAAGTTCACTCTACCTCTGCTCTAGGTATCTCATCGAAAGATCTCATCCATTTATATAGCCAACAAGGATGTGTTTCATTAAGTGAAACATGTTGATCATATTTAACTACCATTAAAAAAATTCCATTTAAATTAATTCATTGAATCATATTCAATTAATATTTAATCAACTTATTCTATTCATAGTAGGTTGATAATAAAACTGTTTGGTATATATATATATATATATCATATAAATAATTTTATCACCGCTTGTATTTAGTATAGGAACAATAATACCTCCAGAAAATGTAGATTATTAAATATACAATAATATAAATAATATCATATTATATATATAAATTACTTCATTTTAAAAAATAGAACAATTCCCCTAAAATCTTATATGGACATTACTCATAATCTGATGAATTTGTATTAATCAATCTGAACTCTTTTGTATATATTTTTTCCTAAAACTCTCTTAATTTTGAAAAACGTATTTATAATAAATTTCATCCTAATCAAATTTACAAACTATGTGGCCTTGTGTACCTTAATATCATTGACAACAACTATGAATTATCTATTTTGTATATGTTAGAAAAGTGAGGCCTCTAGAAATGCATCATTGTGACTCATGTTATTAAGGGGTCTGAAATGATGTCCATCAGAAATAATCAAATCTATATATGAACATGTACACCAAAATATGTATCTATACATCATATTTATCTCATATAATCTTGTTTTCTATGGTTCCAAGGATCTATTAGAAAAGTAACATGTAAATCTAGTATATTCCTCTCATTATTTCATTATTCATCGAAAAATGTTGACTATGTGGATGAATATGTCAAATTAATTCATATATAGGATAAGAACGTCACTTTCCACTTATCCATGTTGTTGAACATATCATATGTAAATCAACTAAGCATGTCCATGAACATCCTCAATCTAATGAAATCTATGCAAATATGTTTTTTCATATCATACAAGTTAAAAAATGTCCTCTTAACTGCACTCCAATCGACTACAAGATCTAAAACATATCGGACAACCCCCAAACCATCTATGTTAATATTTTGACCTCAATAAGTAGGTTATAAATGTATAAACATTTTCATTAAAGTTATATCTCCAGCATCAGTTAAGAAGAATTGGTAAAAAGAATATATCCCTATGGATATCTATCAGTGTATGACGTTCCATGTTGTATAATTTAGTGGATCAGTCCGTGTAAATATATTGTACTTATGACCTAAAAAATATATTATCTAATATATAATATTCAAAACATTGTAATGTATATAATAATCTATTCAATTTTATCATTACATATCATCACTACCAATTATATTTTATTATGATCATCTATTTCGGACAAAAAAATCTTTGTAATTTTCAGGGGGATATTTATCATTAGACCATTCATGTAAAATGAATTAAAACACACAGGAATGATATATAAAGTGATATTTATACTACTATGATGACATGGTACATTTAGAACAATTGAAACCAAAATATTATGAGAATATACATGAACCTCCTATGTTTTATGTAATAATGGATTAATTTTATGATTAAAACTTCTATATGTATTTTCTATCACATCCATATGTGACCATCTGAAAAAATGAATCTCACTAAAAACTTACTGAGTAACATTTATGAAGAAATAATGTTGGAATAATGGTGACACATGGGAATAATATTTCGTAAGTTCAAATATTTGAACTTACATTCAAACATCTTAACATTATAACATCAAATGCGATAATTATTACATATTATTTACCTAAAAATAGTTATAAGTACATCATCACAATCCATGGAACACTTACCATTAATCTTTTTATATGAAATATTTTTTAAATAATATAACAGTTCACATCATCACTTTACTTGCTCATCCTAAACTATTTTTGGATAAATTAATATAAACATTATCATGGTAACTAATGTAACTATTTAAATTTTCATTTAATTAAATATCCTAATGTCTTTTAGAGTAAATTAATAACACTTTTTTATGGAATTTTTTCTTAATAAATTAAATTTTTATTTAATGAAATACCCTAATCTATTTTTAGATACAATGTGTAGTAATCTTGTGTATTAACCTGTATAATCATGTATTGAATAGTGATGTTCACTTATTATAGAAAAATAAATAAATCCATTTACATTTTTACCATTTCTTCATAAATTATTTTAGGATTTTATGTGAATTTCACATTCTCATAAAATCTAATTTAACAATTTATATTTTATATTTTTGTCATATCTATAGAATGATTATTGTATATGAACTGTAATTCAATTTATTATGATAACTAAATACTACTATTTTTATTTATTTATGGCCACATATCCTAGAAATTTTAGGATATTCAGGGACAAATCTCTATAATATTA
Organism: Viscum album; assembly: GCA_963277665.1. Lineage (NCBI taxonomy): Eukaryota > Viridiplantae > Streptophyta > Magnoliopsida > Santalales > Viscaceae > Viscum > Viscum album. The sequence continues at coordinate 1,425,783,978 of OY728119.1, read as the reverse complement.
TACTACTCAAATTGTTTATTTAACAATAATATTCACTTCATTAATGTAACTAAATAGAGCATTTTACATTTTTTTATTGTCACATACCCTAACTCTTTAGGTAGTTAAGTGAAAAACCACTCAAACTCAAATTTGGAATAATATGTTTTTGTCAACTATGTACAGCTTTAAATCCATACATCCTCTTAGTTTTCTCTTATACATTATATTCTATAAATAATTCATTAATATGATTCAATAGAAACAAATTTTTTTTTTCTTATGAAATAAAACTCATTATAATTTTGTAGGATCATAAAAAAAATAAAATATTTTTCCATGACATATATAGAATTATATATGTTTGGAATATTCATACATGAATAGAAAAAAGAAATTATATATACTTCCAATGGGTTTTTGTAAAAAATTATCACATATATAAAAAACATTGAATAAACTCTTCAATCGTATATAATAATTTTATTCAAATATTCTTCTCAATTCATGTTATAGATATCAAAGAATCAAAAATATTTTTTATACATTTAATCATCACATAACAACTATTTTTTATTATAAATCCTATTATTTTATAAGATATTTTAGATGAAGACACACATTCATTAATTAAATTCATTTAACCTTGATAAAATACTTTACATTCAAATTATTGATGTAGTAACTATTTACATCATGTCACGATGGCTATTTAAATCCCCAAGTCTGTCATTATGATGTCTGTAGATGCATGAGTCTTTTCAATTGTCTTGTGGACCTCTCTCAAATGTGGAGATAGGTTAATAATGTTGATGACATCCTTGCTTCACAGTCCTCTCTAGGTAAGCCGCTCATTATATTTACCAAAACAAGATCCCTACCCCGTAATGTGTAAGTCTTATTAAATATGATGCCCTTAGGATGCACTAATTTTTGCCTCCTTGAATTTTTTTGTCCTCATCCCTTTCTCAAAATAATATATATTTTTGTTGGATGGACGGATATCACAAATTATTCAAAAATAGAAGAATTTATTTCAATAACATCATTACCTAATACGTAAATTCTATAGAGTTTCAAAAACTCCATCATGAATATCTTTGATAATACAATAATATTTATTTATTATTATTGATTTCTTAATTTTGGTAGGTTTTTATGAACTTGATTTAATTCTAGAGTAAATATTGTTAAAAAATTTAACTAATTTTTCTTCTTTATGTATAAACGTCTAACGAGTAGTTATATATATATATATTACCAGAATCTATACATCATATTCCCAGTTCATCTTTTCTCAAAAATTTACTTAATATCGTCTAATTTATTTTCATTGAATTAAATTATATTGTGTGAAGATTTAAATATATGAAAATATGATATATTACTTAACTAGAATAATAAATTACAGTTTCCTCTTTAATGAATTTTGAATATTTAAACTAATCATAAACCATGTGTATAAACAAAAATCTCGTTTCATTTAAACAACAGTTGAGTACAAGTTATTATGAAGCGATAAGTGAGATAAAATACACCTATTATGAATATTTCGTCAAAAATTTATGCCAAAAAGTTATCAATGTAGAATCTCTTTTTCTTCATCACTTTAAATAGAGCATCATGATTTAATTTTTTCTTAAATTTTGTCCATTAATGTATTTACAAAACAACATCAAACATAGATCTTATATCATGTATATATATGAACAATAGAAATGATTTCACTAACAAATATAGTTTAAAGGAAACCTTTATCCTCACTTACTTATAAATGTATTCAGTCATATTTAATATTACTTAACATAACCAATAATATTGATTATATTAGGATAAAATCATTTATATACCCAATAATATAAAGAGAATGTGTTGAGACTAAGATTCATTTGTTTATTTAGCATTTAATTTGTCTGAAACCATAAAAGAATCACTCTATAGTTCCATAACCACCGAGATTAACTTATTGAAGAACATTAAAAGAAGGTTATTGAGGAAGGAAATTTTACAATACATGTAATATTCTCTTTCTCAATAACATTTCTTAATCTACCTATCATAAGTGTCTCTTTCTATAAATCCTCATTCCAAGGGTTGGTATAATATTTAGATAGATAAGGATGATGCATTTATCTATAGTATAGATTTTAGTCAGATGAATATCATTCCATATATCATTTCATTAATGACTTTTAATGAAATTGATCTAATAAAAAAATATGACCCAATACATCATATCCATTTATTGAGTCAAGATTCATATTTTACCATGATTTACACCATTTATCTGATAATAACTTCAGGATTATTTATTTAAGGAATCATCTCAATAATAATATTAAAGATTATTGGATAGTTTAGAGGTTAAATCTATATCTATATCAATAATATTGATTTACTTAACTCTAGTCATCCAGTATCATAACCGCTAGGGAATCCCAGTTAGTGTAACCTAATGCAGACACCATGAATATACCAACATAGAATAATGAAGGGAAAATCATGATGAGATTGACAATACCCAACAAGAGAATCATGAGTTACTCATTTATTTCTTTTTATACATAGGATAATCCTAGAGTTCTCATGCTGAGCTCAAAACTACCATGTTTAAAGATTTCGATCTTCAAAATTGTCTCTTTAGAAGTAACCACACACTTTTTTTGTAGGGTTTTATTATTTGAAAGTCTCAAAAATTAAATATACATAATATAAATATTACATTATATATTATTATTATTATTTTCAATTTATGTTTTTTTTGTATGAATGCTTCTAATAATTCAGTTTTGGAATCCTTATTTCAACCACCAAATTAATGTTCACACACCACACCATTGATTAACTCTTTACACAACCCAAAATACTATGTTAATCACTAAAAAACATAAGTCATGTATAATCATACATATTCAAATGGATCATATGAATATGGTACATGAATGCTTCCTATAAAGGAATAGATTTATATAATATGGAAAAACTCCACATGAGTTTTCTTGGAGTGAAATATATCTAACCCCATTCAATTTCCTTGATAAGGAAAGCCTACATGAAAGTTGGTGGACTGACCCCAAGATCCTCTACTCAGGGATAATTGTATCAAGATGTAATTGAAATCATGAAAAATCTAACACCCAATATTCAAAAACTATTTCCAACAATTATTATTAATATGATAAATAAAATTACACCCCCTGGTCAAGCTTGATGGAAGCTGTATTTTATGATATCAAACCACACCTGATATGTAAGGCATTATACTTAAAGCAATTAATCTTATAAAATATTGGTAAAATAATTCATTATATAATGAATTTTAACTATGAATATAATAATGAATAAACATTAAATAAATGAAAGATTTTAATATTCAAAAATTAGATAAACATTTATAAAAAATTTCATAATGAAAACTTAATTGAAAATCCTTTTATAATTTAAACTATATTTAAAATTATTGAATATCCAAAATGTTAAATAATAGATAACTAAAATAGTTTTTATAATTTTAGCTTTAACATATAACAAAATACATAATATTAAATATAACCAATTTAAATACTTTCAAATATGATATCTTTATTATTTTGAGAGTATATGGTAAATAATTTTAAATATGTGATATCATATTAAGATTAAACTATTTATAATTAAATTTTTATTATGTAAACATTTTAATAAATATAAATATCATATACCAAATTTTTATTTTAAACATGATTATATTAGTCATAAAATATTTTTTGATGTGACTTAAATAATATCCAATAAAATCCTATTTAATTTGAAAATATTCATATTAATTAATGATGAAATAAACATGAATATTAGTTAAATTTAACAACTTAATAAACCATATTTTTATTTTCCAAAACATGAGACGAGTATATTCTCTTTATAAATAAATGATATTTATAAAAAAAATTAAATTTGTTATAATATAATTTTTTACAATATTATCCCTTTAATATTTTAAATTAAATTCAATTTATAAACTATTTTAGCAATTATGGACATTTTATAATTCAATACCTATTATATAAGAATTTTTATATCACTCAGATATCATACATGTTGTTATTTACAATCAAGTTATAATTATAATTTTATGATTTCAAAATAAACCTTTTATTTCAAAATAAAAAACATATAATTTAGTTAGTAAAAATATATTTTGAAAAATATTTATAACATAACCATACAATTTTTGTAATTAATTAATTCCTAAAATAATTATATAAAATCTATAAATATTTCAAACCATATTTTTCCTTATATATAAAAAATTTACAATTTATATAATTTAATTTATAACTGAATTATATTCATAAAAATAAATACATTATTTATTTTTATAAATAAGTGTTATATTCATGGACAGTTCATTTATTTTCTAGGCTTGCTTTATATCATTTTCATATTAATACATTTTTTCTCTTAAAATAATAATCTCATACAGTAGTAAAATATTCCTATTCTATAATACAAATGATTAGTTTTGTGTGATCATTACATGACCATATGCATTATAAGACATCAAAAACACATTCAGATATATGTGGAAGAATTAATATATAAAAAAATATAAAAAAATACCAAGAAAATGTTAATATTATTATTCAACTTATTCTATGAAAAAAGAGAATGGTAGAAAAATATCACAAAGTAGTGATCAAAAAAACCCTACATCTAAGGTGGGAAATCTGACCAGTAGAATCGTGATAACATTTTGAGAATACTTGACTATTGAATGGTGTCTAGATAAATTATCTCAGATGACAAACATTAGTATGGGATGAAGAAATTATTCATAGGGTTACTCACAATCGATTGTCTCAATAGGTTCTATCATACACCTTTATAAAAGCACTTATAATTCATTTCATTAAATTAAAATTATTCTCTACATTAATTTACCCATATAACTTCATTCCCATTGAAATTAATTCATTTAATCATATTTAATAAATATTCAAGCTATTTAATTCATTTATAGAATATTGACAATAAAAACATTTTGGATAAATAAATATATTTCATATATATATATATATATATATATTATCATAATTATTTAATATATTCACAAAAATACCCATATATAAAAAATATTATCAAATTCACATAGACATATATAGTTTCATATATATACATCAAATATATATATATATATATATATATATATATATTAGTGTATATTCATCATATTTGGGAAATTATGTTCAAGCATCTGATGGTGTTTTTAGAGGTTTGACCAGTGTAGTATTCCTTACATTACATTACTTAATTAATAAGATTTTTATTAACATTCAATATAGTTTTCGGTGGATTTTTTGATTCTTTTTCTCTATTAGTGTTTGTTTCCATTTGAGGTTATTGGTGATTTTCATTTACTGCCTCTTCATTTTATCGACGAGCTGTTGTTTGGTGGGATAATTCAATATGATGAGGTTTTTTTGTATTTTTATTTTATTGGTGGTTTAGTGGATGCTCTAATGGTTTTCCTATTCCTTTGGTTACCAATATTATGGAATATCTCTGAATATATTTTTCATTATAAAGGGGGTGGGTTCAATGAATATGAAGATGAAATGTTTTCATTTTGGTATTTGAATGATTCTATAATTATAATAATATTTTTTTTATAACTATTTTTGGAATTCATTTTTTGTTGGGTGATGGGGGTTCTAGTTTTCATTTTTACAACACCCATATTGGTTGAGTTTGTGATGATGGTGGTAGGTGATCTGATGCATGTGGTATGACAATTGAGGACTCCTCAGGTTCAATGATCCTAAAAATTCAAGCTTGTGATGTTTTTTTTATTTTGAATTTGAAATATTATCATTCCAAACAATCCTTTATTGGTTGAATGTTTTTTGAATATTTTTTATATAATGGTTACTACTCAAATGTAAAGCACTTTATCTTGAAAATAAAATAATTTTTTCTTCTAAATATAAGTATATAATTATATTAATAATACATTATGAATGCATAATAATTAATATATACATATATATAAATATATATTGTCTTTTGATAACCATTATATAAGTAAATGTATTTAATAAAACTAAACTATATGAATACATCAAACACACATAGATATACATAAATATAAGTAATGTATTATAAAAATTTTGTATTCGTAAAAGTATATGTACAATGTGTACAATATATATAAATAAATAAATGTTCTAATATATAAATGCAGTGATATATCATTATATTTAAAATATGTTACCATGTATGAGTGGTCGAGGATTTTATCTATCACCCCCAATATTGGGTTTGAGTCTTTCCTAACAATGTTCTTATGATTCATATCATGGGATGGGATGTAAATGATAATACTCACTGGCTTGGTTGGATCTGATGGATGATTTGTGACCATCGATTGGGGTACCCGATTTAATGGGAAGGGCTAGTTTATTTTAGTTTCAATTTGAAAACCAATTATAAATCAATATCCATTTTAAAATAGTGAATGTTTTTATGTTTCTTTTTATATTTCTTAGAATGGGTTTTAATAAATATTAATATAATTTCCCCCCAAATTTCTAATAAAGATGTGGTTATCAATTACCTCAAATTAAATAAGGTATATGGTTTAGTGATGGATTTCCAAAACCACCACTAAATAATTTATTGTTGTTTATAGAATCATTTATGTTAAAATCCCAAAGATAATTTTATGATATTTTTTTAAAATAGTTACATTTTAATTTACATTTTTTTACATTTCTTTAAGTTATTTTAATTAATTTTAAAATTTTCCTCCCTCAAATATCCAACAAAAAAATAGTTTGAAAAAACACCAAAAAATAAATTATGTTTTTTAGGTTAGTAATGGGATTCTATAAAAACCACTAAATAATTTAGTTTTGGTTATAAACATCCTTAAAAAATAATTCCTATACTAATATATAATTCTTTTATAGACATAAGATGTGTATATAAATCTATATATGTTTGTGAATTGATGTTGTACATGGTTACTAATATATATATAACATTGAAATCAACATAGTGATCTAATATAGCCATATTCATCAAAGAAAATAATCACAAGAATATTTTCAAATCCCCTACAATTATTTTATATCATCAGTAACAAATTTATATTTAGCTTCATTTATGTAATGATATATAATATGCTATATAAAAAATATGTCAAATATTCCCCAAAAATTTTACAATAGCTAAAATTGGATCATTATGTACATGTGTATCTATCCCAATTTAAATACGTTTAAACAATGAGGTCAAAGATTAATAACAAGTCTATATTAAATTTATAATCAATGTTTACATAAATGAACCATTTAAATCATTTCAGTGTTTTAACATGAGAATACTTTTGGTCATGAATTTATAAATACACATATTGTAATATATATGATATATCTTATATCTTGAAGTTATGATATTAAAATGATCATTCTAAACAATAACAATGGGTTAAATTATATATATATTTTAATGATGCCGTTAAATTATTCATTACATCAATTATCATGGAAATAAGTTTATAATATATAATACAATTTTTTTAATAATATCTAATTCAAATTACTATTAATTTATAAATAATCCATCTAGATGATGTAATACCAAAATACCTACAGACTCGATAAAGGGTAAAATTATGTCATAGAAAAATCATAAGAAAAATATGAAAAGATAAACTAACTATAAATTACAGATTGTTTAATGAGAATAATTTCATCATCATGAATATAGATTTTTTCCATGATCTCTCTATTTTCTTAAATAATTAATGAATTACCAATATATATAATAGAAAACAAATTTCAATAGAAAATCTATAAACCATTAACACCATGATCTCTATGTCTACTTTAATCTATATAATATTTTCTTTAGAAAACATTTATAATTAGGATATTCAATCTTTTATATATCTACTGGTTAGTTGTAGTAAAAATCCTTATAAATTTGAAATTGTAGTAATTCATTTTTGACATCGAACTGATGTGTGTATCATGAGTTTGATTAATTATACTATAAAAAATATTAATAATAAAGTGATTGACTATTGAACCAAATGTTTAATCGAATCAATACAAACATGTTGGGGTCTTCCATCACCTATAAGGTGTTATTTATACCTCTCAAGAGCTATCAAAATTAATTTTTAGATTAAAAAGGAACATGGAATTAATACTATTCGCATTTAATAGTGAGATATTAAATTTTTCATGTTATTTTTAATAAAATTTTAAATTCACTGGCTAATGTATTTTTTCAATTCATGCTAGATAAATAACCTATCATGTTACATGGTAATTTTCAAGGTGAAACCAATGTTTTCAAAAATAAATTTACATTTGGGATTAAATATTTCATTTATAACATGAGTAGTGATTGACGAAGTGGAAATTTTTATGGGTCATGGGTTTATAGGTGAGGCATGATAGATTATTCTTTAACATAATTGGGTCATTATTGAGGCGTTGGGTATAGATTCAATAAGATATGGAGAAGAACTTGGAACTTGATTGCAAATATGAAAATAATGTGAAGTTGGGAGAGATTGATGTGCCAATGGAAAAGGCAAGGGTTTAATTTTTTAATAGACTCAACAAGATTTATTTAGAAAATAATGGCATTAAAATTTTTCAAATAGTCATTAAAAACATCATAGGTATATATATTAAAGACATGGACTGTGGAAAATAAAAATTTATACTTATAAAAGGAAACACATTGAGAGATGATAATTTTCGTAGAAGAAATTTCATGACAAATATATATATACTAGATGGAATATTTTTTTAAAACATACAAGGATTGAAATATGGATGAATCATATTAATATAATTTAATTGTATACATGATCAAATAAAAAATAAAAAACCTATAGATGTGTGTATGTTAAATCATGATGTTTTATATTAAGAGTAGTGTAATTAATTGATAAAAATTTTCATAGAATTATTTATAAGTGGTAAGAGGCCATCTATAGAGCGTAATTATAAATGGTTTGTGGAATAATGGATTAGGTATGAAAATTTCAAATCAAATTATTTATAATTAATATTTTGTATTATATTTTTTCATTTTTTAAAGCGGTATGAGGTTAATATAAATGAAAATGATTCCCTTTTTTAACAATAATTGAAGAAATTTTACATTATCAGATTATTTTACATTTTGGAAATTAAAATATTTTATATACTTCTCAAATAGGCTCAAATGAAATAACTAAATGATAGAAACATGGAATAGAATACATATTTAGGGAAAATATAAAATTATAATGGAAAATTATTTTAGTCATCTAAAAAGATAAGTTAATTTATATGACTTTGTGAACATGAAATTAATGAATTCCCTAATCATTATTCATAGTGTAAAATGAAATTTTTTCGGATGTATGTTTATTATAAAATGAAGAGTAAAAATGTTTCCTTAAAACAAAATAATACTAAATAGAATTTCCATATTATTTTTTATATACAAAAAACATATTTTTTGTAATTAATATTTAAATATTTTTTCTCGGATGACCAAAATATAAATTTAATAGTGTAGGATAAATAATTTTAGATGTTAAGTGAGTTGTGGTTGAATTAACCAAGAATGTCATTTTAGGATGTAGATAATTAGTTTTTCCATATAAAATTATTGTAATCTATTACAAATGGACCTCCAAAAAATTCCAAAACAATTAAACACAATTGAAACAATTTATTCACTCCTGAAAAAGTGCACACATATCAAGTTTTTAAGGAGTTTTGGTGTATATAAAACATTATTTAATTTTAATGTTGGGTGAGTTAGATGTATTTTCATTTATTGAAAACTATGATAAACCATTTATTACGTAATTTTGAAAATATATATTTCATATTTTTCTTGTTAAAATAACTTTTGAAATTACCTTGATTGGGAAGGTTTTTCATTTTTGTAGTTACATCAGTTTACAAAAAGAAACATAGATTATTAGAATAGATATTCATATTATACATCACTTATTCTATGTTGGTAGTAGAATTACTAAAATAATAATAGTTTAGAGAAGATGGTATATAAAGGATACTGAATCATATTATGAATTGTTTCTATGAACATAGGGAAATGAACTTGCAGATTAATATGTAGGAAATGGTAATAGAGGGGAGTCTCTAGATTTATCTTTCTTAACTCCATGAATAGTATAAATTTTACTTGTATGGATAATTCCCCATATTCTATGTCATTAATAAAACTGGTCATATCTACCACTATTGACTTGATTTCTTCTATCATGGACACATCCTCAACCACCATTATAATTTATTAGATAATAATTATTATTCAATTAATATGTCAAACCATTATTATTGTGTTTTTAAATTATTTATCGAACCCATAATAAATCCATTTGAACCATTAAAAGAAATATTAATTATGAATAGGGATAATCCTATTACTATGGAAATGACTAAATTTTTTATCTCTTTTGGTATTTATTAAGTTTTAATTTAGAGAAATCCTTATATAAAAGATGTAACATATTATTTAATTGTATGAATCTAGTGACACAATCATAATTTTCAATGAATCCCACAAATAATCAAAGAACCTATATTTCATTCAACATTGATTCACCAAAATCATAATACAAATCATTAAGAATATTGAGTTATTAATAACTTGAATGTTCATATGGAAAATAATTTATATGCATGTCATTAAATTATTTCTTCTTATAAATGACTCAATAAATTTATAATCATGAGAAAGTAACTTTTTTCATGTGTTCCTTGATTATTGTGATGTTATGTCTGGTTATAATTTGATTCTAAATGAAGAATTCAATATGATGCCATAGATTTTTTGAATATCATAAGCTTCCAATAATGAATAAATCACTTCACAATATCATACTGCCTTAAATTCATCTATTTTGTCCTTTTTTTAGTTGATCATTTATCTTAAAACATGAATTGTTGAAAAATAAATTTTATGTCACCCCTTCCATGAAGTTTATTGGTATTTTTAATCTCTGATACATTGATATTGATTGTGTTAATGGGATGAAATAATTGATCACACCATGATTTTATGGTGAGGAAAAAATTATGTATGTAATCCAACGATAGGGAAGGATATTCATGGCAAGGATATTTTCAATACTAAATATGATACCATGAATGAAATCTTTCATTCCATTTTAATTAATATTTGGTAAATTAAATACATGGATACATAGATATTATCAAGGGTATAATTATTTAAATTGTTTGAATATAGGATAAAATTGTGGAAATTCATTAACTATATAAAAACAATGATTAAGTTAATATACATGAAAATGGATTGTGATTCATAAATTAGATAATATTACACAAAAAATTAATTACCATTCTAATAATACACGTTGGTATATAAATCTTCTCCCAATGATGATGATTATTTTTATTTTTACTCCCATACATACCCCATCAAAAATTAGAATAAAGTGAACGTATGTAAGAGATTATGTATCCATGAAGTTTAAAAAATATCAGCAAATAATACTGGGTATCATTGGTAATTGATTTAATGAGAATTTATTTTCTATCTCATTATAATAAATTTCCTTTTTCCTTGAAAATGTTACATTCCATTACCAAATAAAATATATACAATCCTTTTGTATTCCAAAAATTCTATGTTACCCAATGTATTTTCCATGTTTATACACCAATTGTATAAGAATTATTTTACAAAAATTCTTTCCCTTTAGATCAATGATATATCTTCTACAAGACATTTTAGTATTTTAAAAAATAATTTTTCTATTCAGATTCAATTTCACATTTGACTATAATATTGGAAATTTCTTGAAATTCATCCTCGGTTTCCTAATAAACAAAATATTATCATTTGTAAATAATCCTAATTGATTAAAAGAAAACATATATTAATTATTTCATTATTATTGAAATATTCCATGGTTTTAACCGTATTCATATTTAAAAATAAAATAAAAACCATAATAAAAATATAAGTAGAAATAACTTTACCTTCCCTTAATAATTTTGAAGTTAATTTTTTTCTATAATTGATTTATTAACTTTTATATTATTTTAAATAATAGATTCCTAACATATAGTAATTTAAATTTATTTGAATGTAATTTTTTTCATTAACTAAATCACTCCCCAATCATATTCAATCATCACATCTGATTTAAACTCTATGGTAAATCTATGTGATATTGTAATACTTTTTATAGAGTAAAAAGTATCATAATAATTAATATAATTTCAATAAATAAATCTTTGTGGAATAATGAAACATTAATTTTCAAATTTATTATAGAGAAAATAACATTAATTTTTTATCCAATTACTTTACAAATATCTTTTATACATCATTATAAATACTAAGAAGTGTTAAAATATATTTGTATGTGTTTATATACATCTATCTGTAATCCACTATAACCCTTAATTTTATAAATTATGATATATAATTTACATGAAAAAAACTTTTAAAGAAAATATACAGTATTAATTTGAAAATATTTAATTATCACCACTCATGAATGAATCCCCTAAATCAATATAAAATCATTTGATAACATATGAATCTCAAAAATAAAAAATACTAATATACTCAATACCCTTATTATAAAATAATAAAAGATAATGACACTATAATTAGTGTTCAACCAATTCAATCTTTTTGCAATATTATCAAATTTAAACAATTTTATACAATAAAATATTTTACTTATTTATGATTCTTCACCAATAGTTTTTGTAATGAAGATTGTTTAAAAGACATTATTACATAATTTTAAACTCAGTTTCATTTAGTCACATAGATCTGAATATGAATAAATTCATTTTCATGACTCTCTAGCCCTTTTTAATGGCAGGTACACTATTAATTTCATTGTATTGTTTATATTTTGAAAATTATGTATTTTTATGAGGTTTAAAAACTGGAATCCAACATTTAGTAGAAACTAACCTATCCAATATTTGATAGACTATCCTAAATAGACCACTCCATCATGGCCATGTTTGTTTAAAAACTTTTATTTAAAAATTAATAATATCAAGATCTATAAAACTACTTCAAATCTACTCATTATTAATTAATATTGTTTTAGAATACCAAACCTTTCCTATATTTCAGTATATAATTGAAATAACCCATGTAATGAATTAATACAATAATATTTTATTGAATTGACCACATCAGATACAACATACACCAAATCTATTCCAAATACTCATCCATAGATTCCATCAATGTACCTGGTATATCCAAATTTTTTTTGATGTTTCCATTTATATGATGGAATTATATATTTAAATAGTGAAATAAACATGATTTTCAAGTGGATACCCATAATTCCAAAACTTATCCTCCACAAATAATAGAATAATAAAAAACTGATCCTACTCTTTAATGAAGTAATATCCATATAAAATAAGACTTTATCATGTATAAATGAAATATTTGGGAAAATAATTCAAACATGATTAAGGAATAATTGAAATTGTTAATCATTTCTATGTCCATAAATAATTCAATCTTATAATCTCAGTGGACCTCTATGGGTTTGTTTAACATAAACCTTCACCATATCATTTTAAATATTTTTACACTCCACATAAAAAAGATTCATTTTTATACATTAACAAATTAATAAACTAACTTTCAATGAGGATTTTTTTCTTAGTGATAGATTATGATCTTTTCCATAAATAACCATATAAAATATTCACCATAATTTTATTTTGTATCAATTTAAAGATATATTGTAACACCCCAAGCTTCCATGGTACATTTCCCTTTGAATAATGTAACAGCTTTCATTGTACGTAACTTCGAGATTCTAACACACTTCGACCAATCAAACTAGCCATTATGAATAGTAATACCCACTTTGTGAAATTTCATAAATTTTATCTTTCAAAATGAAATTAATTTTTGGATTTGGAATATCGAAATTATCTTAGGGTGAATTTTTGGTATTTGTTTGAAAACTTTCACTTTTTGATGAATAGTGAAAAACACTGAGTTATAGTTTAAAACCGAATTTTTATTTAAATAACTATTTATTTTATTTAAATTTATTTTAGATCAAAATAGATACATAATACATATATAAGTTCAATGTAATTAATGAGAGTTAGTTTATAATAATTTTAGATATATAAAAATTTTATTTATCTTTTTAACCTTCTTTTACCCACCTCATAGAAGCATTCACAAATTTTAATAAAACATAATTTTACCACATATGTGAATTTAATTTCAAAAATAAAAGAGGAAAAGTTGGTATCATTATTTCAAATTTGGTTCAATAAGATAAAAATAATTTTTGGTGAATCGTATCTTTTGACTTTTATTTTCCACGGTTAAAAGTAAATTGGATAATTACGAGTACAAAATGATATTATTATTACCCAAACACATGTCCTAATTCTATTTTATAAGTATAATTAGACCAAAAACATTTTTAGTAATAAAATATAATCCTTTAGGTCCGCTTGGATTAGATTAGGACATTTATAATTATTTAATTCCAAGAAGGGTTAAAAGTGTTAAATTCAAATCTTTATAACTAATAAAATTTAAATATTGGGTTATACATAAGATAAATTAGATTATAAATATTAATTATAAATTTAAAATAATTTCCTACATAATGTTATTTTATTTATATTTTTTAGACATTAAATAGTTTAATTTATTTATGAAACAATGATGATGAAATAATTACTTAATTAAGGAAATAATAAAATATTTGATATTATAAATATCTAAATAAATGTAATTTGAGACTTTTTATGAATTACACTAATTTTATTGGTTAATATAACATGTTACTGTTTTTTAGTTGAATTGTTTTCGAAGTAATAATGCTGTTATGAATTTAGCAAAAACAAAACACCAAATAGTGTCAAAATTGATATAAAAGTGTTTTTAAAACAAAATATTATATTATTAATTGATATTTTATTCATAAAAATCAATGGATATGAAAAAATACTTATATAATAATATTATTATCATTAATGAACTACTTGGGTTTCTCTTGGATGTATATAGTATGTTTATTAACCATATAATATAAAATTACAATGAGACATGGTAAATATCAAACTATTTAACTAAGAGTTCAATCTAACAAATAAGGTTAATATAGTGACCCAAACTTGTATAAACACTATTGGTTGAGTGGTGTTAGACCCTCCCCCTCTTTATCCTTTAAATAATTTATTTTGGATCCATTATAAACCAAAAATGATTTTATTATAATCTAATATTTCTAGCTTTTCTTAAAGTGCCCCTCACCCCTCTTAAAAAAGGGCACTCCCCCTTACCTAAAATTCACAACATAAAATCCTTTTGGTTCTGCCAATGTCATCCCCAATACCCTATCAACTGTCCTCCATTCATCCTAGAGGCCTTACGTTAGTCAAAAATCCAACCTAAGGAGACCTTTTGAAAAAATGAAAAGGAAGAACCACCAGAAGAGGTAAATATTTCATCACCTACTTGAAGTTCCTTTCTTCTTCCACTTGCTTCTCCTTTTTTGTCTCTATTATAAAATAATAAATACATTAACTTCTATATTGTGTGATGTTATTATAAACATGGTACAACCATATTCGTTATTCTATCCTTCCTTTGAATGACTTGTCACCATACGTGCGTTCGTATGGCTTACCGTCTCCATGTCATGGAGTAATTGTTATTCAATACATTATTATTTGGATGGATATAATAATGATGTGTAATTTATGTAAGTATTAAATATAACATGATAACTATTCTCTATATATCACATAGAATCCAATTATATTTTATTTTAATATAAAATAATGATGTTGTCGCTAGAGCGTATGTACGGATTATCGTCTCCAAGAACGCGATGAGATACATTCTCCATCGTAATCCATTCAAGAATAATTTTTAAAATATGATTAAAAATAATGTTTAAAGACATAATATCATTCTTAATATTAATAAGATACATCCTATTCATAACAAAAACTACTGATGAATCAAATCATAAAAAGGAAAACAAATCTGTTGACACTCGAAATGACGATAATACTAATTTATTACTAACTAAGAAATATTAAAATATCAAATTTGATACAATATTAACTTATACGATTCTTTTATAATTAAATAACAATTTTTTCACAATTATAAATTATTTTAACCTACCCTCGAGCAAGGAAATGTACAATGTAATGGGTTTATTTTCTCACTTTTAATTTTGTGAGATTTCTATTGTTCACCACTTAATTATTTCATGTGGTGTATGTACCGCCCCATAATTTTATTCTTTGTGTAATATACATTAATTTATGGGTATTTAAATCATCATTATATGATACTTCTTTTATGGGATGAATGTTTCATATGTTACCCAATCGGTAATGGAATTTCAAATATCAATTTCTACTCATTGGGTTTTACGCAAACTCCATTGGTTATTTTACTCCAAGATTATGTGTGAAATCACTATTTATGAATATATATTTTACTTTAAACTCTTCTTTGGGAGGATATACTTTTTATACACATAATCACTCCATTGATAAATTCATAAGTCATTGATATGAACATGATAAGATTAATTTTAACTCAATCTCCATTTATTGAGTTAAACATCATATTTTATGGTGTTGTTTTTACAAGAATATGTGTGAATGTCTTATGATTTATTTACACTGAATATCCAATAATATTGACTGTATTTATATTTTTCACCCATAATTATGTCTTTGATTTGTCCATAACCTAAGGATACAATATTTATAATATATTTCATCACAATTTACATTCAATTGAGATTTCTTTGTTGTGTTACGCCAATTCACTTTTATATGGTGTATATAATGTACATTGATATAGTATATCATGATTCCCTTTATTCTAATGATATTATAATGTTTTGATTACCTCAATTATTGGTAATCTTGCTTATACCTTTTGGATAGGAACTCTAACTAAAATATCATTTTAAAATGTTTTAAAGATTTAAAAATCTAAATATTTCTCATTAATGTCCTTGTTTTAAAAATTGTTTTAAGGATTTATTTATATGGACATTAATGTTTTTAAATTTAATTTGTTTTAAAAGTTTCAATGTGTAATGGGACAATTTGATTCAAAAATCTATTTTAAACGGATTCTTGATAAATATTGAAACTCTTAAATTTTTTCCAGAAAAGGGGGATATTTATCTCAAATAGTTTTGATGATTATTTTCATCTATGTCAATTTCATTCATTATTCTCTTTTGAGGTTGATATATTATAATAAAATCTTCCATATTGTATTGAATGAGTTATTTTTGACTGTGGATGTGCTATTTTTATACTATTCATGGTTTGTGTTTAAAATATTGACATTTCGTATACTAGTTTTAATATGAAGGTTCAGATTATGTTTCATCCTTTTTATATGAGGAATAAACTGGACTTAGTAAGTGATGAGTGGGGCCTGCTATAGCTCCTCGATGCATCAGTAGGTCTCATAATACAAACTAGTGTCTTGGAACAAGGTCTTGAAAAAATCTTATATGTTGTCCTGGAACAAGGCCTTGACTATGTGGTTATGAAAGTCTGGGATTATGCATTCCATCATTATGAATGTGGAAATTAATATTTCATATGATTATTCAACTAGTCGAATATCCATGTGAGTAAGTAAATGACATTATTTTGATTTATATTCTCTATATTACGATGATGTTTATGTTGAAAAGGATTTTTTTTAGTTTTATACATTACCTTAAATGTTTATGCTTATTTATGAAATTTTCCACTATATTGTTATCCTTACTGAGCATTTGATCTCACCCCTTTCTAGGTTTTATTTTTCCCAGGATGCAAAGAAGTATATTATTACTGACCTGTAGGGATAGTCTATGGGATATCAGTGTTTTCCATGGAAAAAATGTTGTTGTAGTTTTCCATTTTATGATGTAATGTAAAACTTATGAGTGTATCTAGTACTTACAAGGCTACTAAACTAACCAGTCATTCGAGACATTATATTTTGTGATCATGACAATGATACGTAATAATGCACCGACTCTGGGCTTCTAGGGTTGGGGCATTACAGATGGTATCAGAGAAAGTTTTGGACAAACCATTAAAACAAGATTTAGAAAAACTCTGATTAGGGAACATAACCCTAAGATATACTTTGAGGATTAATGTAGAAGAACATCCTAAAATTTTGTTATTGTAGAGATTTTGTGGGTTTTCCAAGAAATACATTCATGTATGGATATGAACAGGTAGAGGTGGCTTTGGCATAGATTAACCTAGGGCTAAAATCTGAAAACACCGCTTTGAGTTAGACTCGAATGGGAACTGGTGCACGAAAAGGGGCCTTGCTGCACTCTTGGTTATGACACTCCATTTGGATATGCTTAGGATAATTTACATTTTCTTTACAAAACGATTTGAAGGATTATAATATAAGAGGAGAATAAATGACCTTGGTCAATACTAAGGTGTTTCAAATTGAAAATATGGTGTCATGATATTCTCTAAATGATTTTATGACTACTGTTACTCAAACAATACATTCTGGTTTTAGTCAATGGCTGGATTCCATGGAATTCATAGTATCTTTGAGAATGATGTACAAGGTGGGAATAATTGTGGAAATGAGAAACAAAATGGAATGTC
Organism: Viscum album; assembly: GCA_963277665.1. NCBI lineage: Eukaryota > Viridiplantae > Streptophyta > Magnoliopsida > Santalales > Viscaceae > Viscum > Viscum album. Next base: position 1,425,765,316 of record OY728119.1, on the reverse strand, counting down.
TATATGCGTAAAAGATATTATGTTCAGGGAAAATTATTTTCCAAAAATATGATCAACAACATATATATTAACTAACTCCCTGACTTAACAAAGAAGAGAAAGGTGATGAATGATCAGAGCTCCAACAGGGGAGACCATGGAGAAATGAATCCTTAATTTCCTTAATGAAGGAAATGTGGAAGGAGACACCCATGAAAGTGTCTCAATGTAATAATTAAATTCTTTACGTGTGAGAAAGAAGGACATACAGTAAATAATTGCCGAGGAAAAATGAAGATTACTATAGAAGAAAATAAAAATGGTTCTAAGAATCCATTTACAGTCATTTTATGTAAATGTAGGGGACCTAGCCATCACCTAAGTGAATGCCCTATTCAATAGGATATTTTCTTGGTTAAACAAGAAGCTATATAGAAATAAATGGTTGGAGAAATGTTTAAAAGTATTAGTTCTCCTTGTTGATGGGATTACTTTGGAATAACTTTCTCTTGTATGTGTAACCCTGTAGTTTGTCATGTGAAAATTATATTTGAGAGAGAATTATATTTTCTCTTGTATATATAGTTATAAATAACCATTTGGTTTTATATGATCATAGGGTTTTAGGTCATTACAAGTTATTATGTTTTGAGATGAAATTACAAGGTATGAGATAAGACAACCAAAACACTTTCAGATATATGTTGAAGAATTAATATTTAAAAAATATAAAAAATACCAAGAAAATTTCAATAGTATGAGTCCTCTTATTCTATGAAAAAGGAGAATAATATAAAAATATCAAGAAATAGTGATCAAAATAACCTTGCATCTAATGTGAAAAAACTGACCAGTGGAATCATAATTAAATTTTGAGAATACATGGCTATTGAAGGGTCTCTAGAACCATTATATCAGATGATAAGCATCAATTTGGGGGAAGAAATTATTCATTGGCTTACTCACAATCGGATGGTTCAATAGGTTCTATCATACACCTTTATATAACCATTTATAATTAATTTCATTAAATTAAATGTATAATCTACATTTATTTACCCATATACCTTCATTCGCAATGAAATTAATTCATTTAATCATATTTAATGAATATTCAAGCCATTTAATTCATTTATTACAGACTGACAATACAAACATTTTGGAGAAATAAATATGTTTCATATATATATATATATATATATATTTATGATCACAATTATTTAATATATTCATAAAAATACCCATATCGAATGAATATTATCAAATTCACATAGAAATATATTATTTCATATATATACATCATATATATATATATATTAGTGTATATTCAACATATTTGGGAAGTGATGTTCGAGCATCTAATGGGGTTTTTGGAGGTTTGACCAGTGTAGTATTCCTCACATTACTTTACTTTATTATTGGGATTTTTATTATCATTCAATATAGGTTTTTGGTTGAGTTTTGATTCTTAGTCTCTATTAGTGTTTGTATACATTGGAGGTTACTGGTTATTTTCATTTAATGCATCTTCATTTTATTGAGGAGCTGTTGTTTGGTGCAATGACTCAATATGATGAGGTTTGATTGTATTTTTTTATTAGTGGTTCTTCTAAAGGTTTTAATATTCATTTTGTTACCAATATTATGGAATTTCTATGAATATATTTTTCATTCAACGTGGGGTGGGATCAATGAAGATTAAGATGAAATGTTTTGATTTTTGTATTTGACTAATTCTATAATTATTATGATATTCAGTTTTTTTCTATCTATTTTTGGAATTCATTTTCTGTTGGGTGATGGGGGTTCAAGTATTCATTTTTACAACACCCAAATTGGTTGAGATAGTGATGATGGTGGTAGGTGACGTGATGCATGTGGTATGAGGAACGAGGTCTCCTCAGGTTCAATGATCCTAAACATTCAAGAATGGGATGTTTTTTTATTTTGAATTTGAGGTATTATCATACCAAAAATTCCTATTTGGGTTTAATGTTTTTTGAATATATTTGATATCATGGTTACTACTCATCCATAAAGCACCTTATCTAAAAAATAAAAAAAATCTAAATAAAAGTATATAATTATATCAATAATACGTTATGAATGTATACTAATTAGTATATACATATATATACATATATATTGTCTTATGACAACCATTATATATGTAAATGTATTTAATTAAACTAAACTTTATAAATACATTAGACACACATATATGTACATACATATAATTAATGTGTTATACAAATTTTTTATATGTAAAAGTTTATGTACAATATGTACAATATATATAAATAAATACATGTTATAATATATAAATGCAGTGATATATCATTACATTTAAAATATGTTACCATGTATGAGTGGTCGAGGATTTTATCTATCACCCACAGTTTTGGGTTTGAGTCTTTCCAAACAATGTTTTTATGATTCATATCATGGGATGGGATGTAAATGATACTACTAACTAGCCTGGTTGGATCTGATGAATCATTTGTGACCATGGGTTGGGGTACCAAATTTAATTGGAAGCGCTAGTTTATTTTAGTTTTAATTTTAAAACCAATTATAAATCTATATGCGTTTTAAAATAGAGAAATTTTTTTATGTTTATTTTAATATTTTTTAGAATTAGTTTTAATCAATATTAAAATGATTTTCCCTCAAATTTATAATAAATATATGGGTAAAAATTACCTCAAATTAAAGAAGGTAGCTAGTTTAGTTTTTGATTTCCCAAACCACCACTAAATAATTTATTGTTGGTTATTGAAACCATTATGTGAAAACCCCAAAGATAATTTTATGTTCTTGTTTAAAATAGTTACAGTTTAATTTTTTTTACATTTATATAAGTTATTTTAATAAATTTTAAAATTCTCATCCCTCAAATATCCCACAAAAAATGGTTTATAAAAATCACCAAAAATTAAACAAGGTTTTTTAGTTTACTGATGAGTTTTCATAACAACCTCTAAATAATTTAGTGTTTGTTATAAATAACATTAAAAAAAATTCTATACTAATATATAATTGTTTTATTGATATAAGATGTGTATATAAATCTATATATGTTTTTGAAATAATATTTTGTGGGGTTACTAATAGATCTATAACATTGAAATCATCATAGTGATCTAATATATCCTTATTCGTCAAATAAAATAATCACAATTTTTTTTTTCAAATCCCCAAAAATTATGGTATAACATCATTAACCACTTTATATTTCGCTTCATTTCTGGAATGAAATATAATATTTTATATAAAAAATATTTCATATATTCCAAAAAAAAATCACATTAGCTGAAGGGGGATCATTAAGTACATGTTTATCTATCCCAATTAAAATATGTATAAATGATGAGGTCAAAGATTTATAAAATTTCTATATTAAATCCATAATCAATGTTTACATAAATGTATCATTTAAATCATTTCATTGTTGTAACATGATCATGATTTTGGCCATGAATTTATAAATGAACATATTGTACTATATATGATATATCTTGTATCTTGAAGTTATGATATTAAAATGATCATTCTAAACAATAACATTGAGTTAGATTTTATATATATAATCTAATGATGCACTTAAAGGATTCGTTACATCAATTATCCTGGGAATAAGTTTAGAATAGAACATACCAACATTTTTAACAATAACTAATTCAAATTACTATTAATTGATAAATAATACATCTAGATGATGTATAACTGAAATACCTACCAAATTGATAAAGGGTAAAATTATGTCATAGAAAAATCATAAGAGAAATATGACCTGATAAACTAACTAAAAATGACCGATTTTTTAATGAGAATAATTTCATCATCATGATTAGATATTTGTTCCCTGATCCCTCTATCTTCTAAAATAATTAATGAATTAACAAAATATATATAACTGAAAACAAATTTCAATAGAAAATATATAAACTATTAACATCATGATCTCTATGTCGACTTAAATCCATATAATATTTTCTTTAAAAAACATTCATAATTAGGATTTTTAAAATTTTATATATCTATAGGGTAGTACTAGTAAATGTCCTCATAAATTTGAAAATTTAGTTATTAATCTTTGACATCAAACTTATGTGTGTATCATGTGTTAGATTAATTATACTATAAATAATTTTAATAATAATGTTATTAACCATTGATCCAAATGTTTAATCGAATCAACACAAAAATGTTGGTGTCTTTCATCACATATAAGGAGTTATTTATACCCATCAAGAGGTATAAAAATTAATTTTTTGATTAAAAATCCACCTAGAATTAATAATATTCACATTAAAATAGTGAGATATTAATTTCCTCCAGTTATTTTTAATAAAATTGTTAAATTCACTAGCCGATATATCTTTACATTTCATGCTAGACAAAGAATCAATCATCTTACATGATAATTTTGAAGTTGAAAACAATGTTTTCAAAATTAAATTTACATTTGGTATTAAATATTTCATTGAAAACATGAGTAGTGATTGACGAAGAGGGAATTTTTCTAGGTCATGCATTTTTTGGTGAGGCATGATAGATAATTCTTTAACATAATTGGGACATGATTTAGTTTCTGGGTATAAATTCAATAAGATATGGAGAAGAACTAAGAACTTGATTAGATATACGATAATGATGTGAAGTTGTGAGAGAGTGATGTGCCAGTGCGAAATGAATGGGTTTAAAATTTTAATGGACCTGAGGAGAATGTTCTTGAAAATTATTGCATAATTTTTTTTTCAAATAGTCAATAAAAACATCACAGGTACGTATATTAGGGACATAGACTGCGGAAAATAAAAATTTATACTTATAAAACGAAACATATTGAGAGATGATAATTTTCTTTGATAAAATTTCAAAACAATTATATCCATACTAGACTGAATAATATTTTAAAACGTACAATGAGTGAAATATGAATGAATCATATTAATATAATTTCATTGTATAGGGGATCAAATAAATAATAAAAAACTTATAGATGTGTGTATGATATATATTGATGTTTTATATTATAAGTATGGTAATTCATTGATAAAAATTTTCATAGAATTATTCATAAGTCATAAGAGGCCATTTATATAGCATAATTATAAATGGTTAGTAGAAAAAAGGATTCGGTATGAAAATTTCAAATCAAATTATTTATAATTAATATTTTATTTTTTATTTTTTTCATTTTTAAAAGAGGTATGAGGGTAATATAAATGAAAATGATTCCAATTTTTTTAATATAATTTAAGAAATTTTCCATTATCAAATTATTTCTCATTTTTTAATATAAAATATTTAATATAATTCTCAAATGGGGTCAAATAAATGCAATAAATGACATAATAATAAAATAAAATACATATTTATGGAAAATATAAATTTCTGAAGGAAAATTATTGTAGTCATCTAAAAAATAAGTTAATTTATATGACATTGTGAATGTGAAATTAATGATTTCTATAATAACTAGTAATAATATGAAATGAACATTTTCTTGATGTATGTTTGTTATAAAATGAAAACTAAACCTGTTTCCCTAAAATAAAGTAATACTAAAAAGATATCCATATAATTTTTATATACAAAAAACTCATTATTTTTAAATAACATTTAAATATTTTTTATAGGATGACCGAAATATAAATTCAATTATATAGGATAATTAATTTTAGAGGTTATGTGTGTTGTGGTTGCATTACTCAAGAATATCTTTTTAGGATGTAGATAATTAGTTTTCTCATATCTGATTGTTGTAATCTATTACAAATGGACCTTCAAAAAATTCCAAAATAACTGCAAACAATTGAAACAATTTATTCACTCAAGAAAAAGAGCACACATATCATGTTTTTAATGTGTTTTTATGTATATAAAATATTATTTAATTTTAATGGTGGGTGAGTTAGAGGTATTTTCATTTATTGAAAACTATGATATACAATTTATTACCCAATTCTGACAATAAATATTTCATCTTTTTCTTGTTAAAATAATTTTGTAAAATTACCTTGATTGGGAAGGTTTTTCATTTGTGTGGATACATCAGTTTACATATCAAAACATTGATTAGTAGAATAGGTATTCATAGTATACATCACTTTTCAATGTTACTAGGAAAATAACTAAAATAATAATTGCATATAAGAGATGGTATATAAAGGATACCTAATCATATTAGGAATTATTTCTAGGATTATAGGGAAATGGACTGGTAGATTAATATATAGGATATAGGAATGGAGGGGATTCTCCAAATTTATCATTCTTAACTCCATAAATAGTACAAATTGTACTTTTGTTTCTACTTCATCATATTCAAGTCCATTAATACTACTAGTCATATCTACCAATGTTGACATGATTTCTTATATCATGAACACATCCTCAACCACCATTATATTTAATTAGATAATAATTGTTAGTCAAATAATGTTTCAAACCATTATTATTGTGTTATTAAATCATTTATTGAACCCATAATAAATCCATTTGAATCATTAATAGAAATATTAATTTTGAAGAGGGATAATCCTATGACCATGGAAATGGCAATTTGTTTTATCACTTTTGGGATTTATTCAGATTTAATTATGAGAAATAAATAAATAATATATGTAATATATCAGTTAATTGAATGAATTTCGTGACACAATCATAATTTTCATTGAATCCCACAATTAACCAAAGAACCAATATTTCATTCAATATTGATTCACCAATATCATATGATGAATGAATAAGAATTTTGAGTGATTAATAACTTAAATGTTCATTTAGTATATAATTTATATGCATGTAATATAATAATTTCTTCTTATAAATGACTTATTAAATTTATAATATTGAGAAAATAAATTTTTAATATGTTTCATGATTACTGTGAAGTCATGTCTAGTTCTAATATGATTTGAAATGAAGCATTTGATATGATGCTATAAATTTTATGAATATCATTAGATTCCAACAATTAATAAGTAACTTCACAATATCAGACTGCCTTAAATTATTCAATTATGGTTATTTTTTGAGTGATGATTTATCTTATAATATGAACTTTTGAAAAATAAAATTTATGTAACCCCTTCCATGAAGTTTATTGGTATTTTTAATCTCTGATACATTGATAATGTTATTTACAGTATTTATTTTATTAATAGAATAAAAAATTTGATCATACCATGATTTTATTGTGAGAAAATAATAATGTAAGTAATTAAAAGATAAGGAAGGATATTCATGGAAAATATATTGCCAAAAATAAATATGATACCATGAATGAAATATTTTGTTCTATTTTCATTAATATTTGGTTAATTAAATACATGGATACATAGATATTATTAGGGGTATAATTAGTTAAATTTTTTGAATATAGGATAAAATTATGGAAATTCATTAACTATATAAAAACGATGATTGTGTTAATATAAATGAAAATGGACTATGATTAATAAATAATATAATATTACCCAAAAAATAATTCCCATTCAAATAATAATCTTTGGTATAAAAATAATCTCCCAGAAAAGATGATAATTTTTATTTATACCCCCATACTTACCCCATGAAAAATTAGAATAAAGTGAATCTATGTAATAGATTAAGTACCCATGAAGTATAAAAACATCAAAAAATAATACTGGGTAACATGGGAAATTTCTTTAATGGGAATTTATTTTCTATCTTATGATAATAAATTACCTTTTTCCTTGAAAAGTTTCCATTCCTTTACCAAATGAAATATAAAACATCCTTTTGGTATTACAAAAATTCTACGCTACCCAAGGCATTTTCCATGTTTATCCACAAATTGTATAAAAATTATATTACAAAATTTATCTCCCTTTAGATCATTGATATAATTTCAAAAGGGAATTTTAGTATTTTCAAAATTAATTTCCTATTAAGATTCAATTTCACATTTGACTAAAAATATTGGAAATTTCGTGGAATTCAACCATAGTTTCCTAATAAACAAAATAATATATTTTGTGAATAATCTTTAGTGATTATAGGAAACAATATATTAATTATTTCTGTATAATTGAAATATTCCATGGTTTTAACCTTATGGATATTAAAAAATAAATTAAAACCCTAATAAAAATATAAGTAGAAATTCCTTTAACTTTGTTTAATAATTTAGAAGTTAATTTTTTTCTATAACAGATTCATTAAATTTTATATTATTTAAAATAATAGATTCATAACAGATAGTAATTTAAATTTATTTGAAAGTAATTTTTTTCATTAACTAAAACTCTACCAAATCATATTCAATTGTAACATCCGATTTAAATTCCATGGTTCCTCTATGTAATATAGTAATACTTTTTATAGAGTAAAAAATATCATAATAATTATTATAATTTCAACAAATAAACCGTTGAGGAATAATGAAACATTGATTTTCAAATTTATTATAGAGAATTATAACATTGATTTTTTTAGCCAATGACATTAAAAATATCTTTTAAAAAGCATTATAAATACTATGAATTGTTAAAAATATTTTTATGTTTTTATATACCTCCATTTATGATCAACTATAACCCTTAATTTTATAAATTATGATATTTATTTTACATTAAAAAACATATACAAGAAAATATGTAGTATTAATTTGAAAATATTTAACTATCACCACTCTAGAATGAATCCCTTAAATAAATTTACAATCATTTTATAACATATGAAGCTAAAAAATAAAAAATATTAATATACTCAACACCCTTATTAAAAAATAATAAAATATAATAATACTATAATTATTGTTCAACCAATTTAATATTTTTTCCATATTATCAAATTTAAACAATTCTGTACAATAAAATATTTTAATTCTTTATGAATCTTTAGAAATATGTTTTTTAATGAAGATTGTTTAAAAGACATTATTAAATAATATTTATACTTTGTTTCATTTAGTCACATAGATAGGAATATGAAAAAATTCTTTTTTCATGACTCTTTAACCCTTTTCAATGGCAGGTACACTAATAATTTCATGGTGTTTTTTATATTTGTAAAATTATGTATTTTTATGATGTGTAAAAACTATAATCCAATATTTAGTAAAAAATAACCTATCCATTATATGATAGACTATCCTAAAGAGACCACTCCTTCATGACCATGAAAGTTGAAAACCTATTATTTCCAAATAACTAATTTCCAAATATATAAAACTTCTTCTAATATACTCTTTATTTATTAATATTGTATTATAATACCAAATTTTTCATAAATTTTATAATATAATTAAAATCTCCCATGTAAAGAATTAATACTATACTACTATATTGAATTGACCACAACAGAATGAACATAAACCGCTTCTATGACAAATACTCATCTATTGATTTCATCATTGTACCAGGTATATCCAAACTATTTTTTGATGTTTCCATTTATATAATGAAATTATAGATTTAAATAGTGACATAAATCTAATTTTCAAGGGCATACACATAATTCCGTAATTTATCCACTACAAAAAATAGAATAATAAAAAAACTAATGTAACTATTTAATGAAGTAATATACATATAAAATAATACTTTATCGTGTATAAATGAAATACCTGGGAAAATATTTCAAACATGATTAATGAATACTTGAAATTGTTAATAAATTCTATGTCCATATAAAATTCAAACATATAATCTCTATGGCCCTATTTGGGATTGTATAACATCAACCTTTACAATCTCATTTTCAATATTTTTACACTTTATATAAAAAACATTCATTTTCACACATTATAAAATCAATAAACTAACATTCAATAAGGATTTATTTTGTTCTTAGTGATGGATTATTATCTTCTCCATAAAGAACCCTATCAAATATTCACCAAAATTTTATTGTGTATCCATTTAGATATATATAGAATATTTTTTAAAATAATTTTCATTATTTTTTTAATGAGTATTAATCTAACAAATTAAAATGGGATTTTGTTATACATTATGAGATCCATATATTTGATATTTATTTAAATTTATATAGAATACATTCTAAAAGGGATATTAGCTATGATTTTTTAATATCAATATTTTTTATATATCAATATTAATTAGTGTATAAAATTTATAGTTAGTCATATATCATCATTGTTAAAAAGTCTTCATTTTTTGTATTTATATGTTCTTAAATGTTTTTTATTTTATGTGGGGTGGGGGTGGTTGGAGGGGAAACTGAACATTATCTATTTAATTTATTATTTCTATAAAAATTTTATTTATTTTTTGATATGTAACACCCCAAATATAGTATCCTAGATTCAGTGGTTATATTATTACAATGGTAAATTATACAGAGATCAGGATATATAATATCCAATAGTTTAGTTTATTGGGGAATCTAGACACATAAATTGTTATTAACACACATTTAAAACATAATTTACTTCAATTGAATATAAGAAAATTTATTATTTCTCTTCAAAAAATCATAACTCACACAGAGTAATCTTCATAGTTTCTTAGTGAAATAAAAATGATATAAAGGGTTAATCATAGATGCTCAATAATGGGTAAGATATAGTGGAAACTATCATACCAATGTATGGATTAAATAATATAATATGAATAAAATTATTCCATAACAAACAGAGGAATGAGAATAATACATCCATGGATTACACATTATGAAATAAATCATTGGATAAACATAATTGGTCTCATAGTGATAAAATTTATAATGTTATAAATTATAATATTACTACCAAGGAAACGTAATTGGAAATCATATATATGGGGTTTTTTACACAAAATACAAACTAATTTGTCTCATGAGAACTAATGAGGAATTTCAAGGATATATAATTCAAATCTCCACCTGTCACACCATAAATACAATGAATCCATCAAATGAAGCAAGTGGATAAATAATACAAAACATAATATTCCCTATGTAACCCTGTACATATACATGGAAACATAATAAATAGTTTTAAATATTGAAATAATAGATATATGAAATATTAATACTTTCTAATTCAATATATCAACATGAATCTCTAGGATAATATCATAAAATAAACCTAGAAACAATTATTTATTCACATCGTTATGTAATGTAACTGTATTAAAGGAAGGGAAAAATGTAGTATTAAAGGTAAAATTAATTGTGTATGGATATAAATAAGAAAAGATCCATTGATATGTTTAATAAATATAATTTTAATCATCTAAATCATACCAAATATGAGTGTTTAACTTTGTTGTTGTCCGGGATATTTTTTATGTATCTACCGAAGATTAATTTAATACCCAACCAAAAATTTCCTGCGGTTTTATCCCTATGTTAATCTAACCAATATATCATATAAATATTTTTGAATCCAGTTAGGGATGTCAGTTATAGGAAACTGAAAAAATTTAACTTGATTAAAAAGTTAGTTTATTTTATTGCTAAGGCAAGTTTTAGAATTATAAAGGCTTGATAAGGTATTATAATAATAAGGAATGGTGACCTATAATATATATCATAATAATAAATTTATAACAATGAATCATAATATAAATTTTCATATGAAAACTAATGGAGACTGAATGATTGAAAAAAAGTAGGAGAACTGTCTATGAACATTTATCTTTCATGGTTGCTTTTTCATGCTTTATAAAAACACCTTATTTCTTTATAAGCTATTTGGTGAGACTATATATGGGTATGGTAGAGGGAGTAAATTCTCAATGTATTTTAGAGTTGGAGAAATGGGGTAATGAGTGGGTATTTATAGAATATTTTGTGGATTTGTTTTATTAATCTGAAAGCATGGGTTTTGGAATCTAGGTTATAAGAAAATATTTTTTTTTCCTACAGTGTTTGAAATTTTAGGCTAGGTAGCAGATTTTAAATGTTTATCAACCAAACCCCCATTAAAATATATTATAATTAATGTGTAAAATATTTTAGTTCATAAATATTTTCCTTTATAATCATAAAATATAATTTAGGTTTTGGATAATTATTTATAGGTTTAGATATTTTATTCTATTATATTAAAATGTATTTTTTTAATCTATAAATCCATTTTTGGTTGATCAAGACTATTATTCATTAATATTTCATTTAATGTCCTTATGGTATTATAATAAAAACTTTATATACATACTTTATTTCAATTTGTACCTACAAAATCAATTATAAAATAAAAGTAATAAATATTATCCATTGGATAAATGTGACATGATAATATAAAATTTAATTTTTCTTTTTATAAAATTTTTTTTCTATCTATATAAAATATAATATCTAAATAAAAACCCTTATGTAATTCAATATTATGCATATTTAATCTAAAATTCAAAAACTCTTCTTTTAAAAAATCAAATCATTATTTTGGGTATTATGTTTGTAATTATATTATTATTCATTGATTATTATACATTTTTCATAATTATTAATTAAATTATTTAATGAAATTTATTTAAATATTGAGTAAATATTTGTTAAATTACTATAGTTGGATCTTAGGACAAACATTCTCACCCCATAATAGATTGTTGCCTAAAAATGTTGGTTTCACCTTAATCCAAGTAAAATTTAGGGTATTTGGTCCTCAAAATCCAATTTTACCTCTTTCAACATGAGGTTCCTCCAAAAAAACATTAAACATTTGGTTAGTTTGATCCTATAAATTTTTTTATCTAGTTTAATGAATTTGGATAATCTCTTCATTATATGTTTGGTTAAGCTCCAGATCAATTTACATAGTGGTCATCACATGTGTAAGGTTTTCGATTTACTTCCATTTCATTAAGACATGAGAGTCATCATGAACTATTGAGAGGATGGTTATAAAATCTCAATGAAAAGACACAAATCCAGTTATATCTAAAATTTGAAAGGGATAATTATACATTGTTCTTATATTACCTTTTTGAACAATCATTATAAACTCCTTCAATGGAGAAACTTTCATGAAGGAATTATATCCTTATTGTAATTCCATGTCCATCAAATGATTATCATGATATATGTTTTATCTTCCCTAAGCTTTTTTGATATTATTTTGGATTGTTCATAACTTATTAGTTGTTTCATCAATAATTTATAGACTAACATTTCTTATATCCCCAACTTCATCCAAGATAGTTGGAGTATGACATCCATTCCCAGATAAAGCATCTTACATTTAGAAATCTATACATGATTAGAAGAAATTTTTATATCAAAATTCCACCAAATATTGGTATTGGTCTGGTGTTCTGTTGAATTCTTTTGAGAAAGAACTCAATATGTACTCTAATGTTTGGACGATCATTTTAAACTACCTACCTGCTAGGGAAGGTAAGTAGTTCTCATGTTTATATTTGTTTTAAATGCCATATCAATAAAATTATAGAATTTATAAGTGAAATTTGGGGAACAATTAGATAAAATTGCTATAGGTTCACCATAAATTATCACAACAATATTGATATAAATTCACACACGGCATTCGAGGGGTACATCCCCCCTTATTTTGAGGAATTTTTTATACTTTGTAAGCCACCTCATAACGAACCATATATCATATTTCTTCTTATATTTATCAGGTAGTCCATAAATAATTTCTATTGTGATGTTATCAAACATCAACGTTTTTATAGAGTGAAGATACATCACATCCTTAGAGAGAGATATCTATAAGCCATTACTTGCTGTTATCCCATGCATCTAGACACATGGTCCATAATTTACCTTATATGTTTTCCAACTAGAAGATCACTTTTAGATCGTTATTCATCTTTGTATTAATATGGTGTATAGAAAAGTTTAATTTGTTATCTTCATGTAGAAATTACCTATTTATATCAGGTACTTATGGTACACATAGTATCAATCCAAAAAAAACACTCTATCTTTTTAGATGACGTCTATGAATTTACAATCTTTTATGGCCATAATATTCTTTTTTAAAAACATGAAATCATGTTGAGACCTCATTATCATCTCTAATGAATATGGTTTGGGAAATTACTTATAAAAAAATTATATTTCCCAATCCTTGATAATTTACATGTAAAAATTTAGTAAATCTATTAGTAGAGGATCAATATCAATTCTTATCATGGAAAAAACTCTATGTTCCTTCTTTATCATTTCATAAGACTATTTTTTCACCTTTCTAGGGTGTTAGTTTATTGTATACTAGTAGTCCATGAGTATTTTCCATCCCCAAGTATTGTTCAATGATGATGTACTTCTAAGTGATTGAATACCTAAATCTTTTTTGACTAGTGTATATTTTCCCTATAACGACTCTGCCTCAATTTACTCATTTCAAATATTATATATTTTATCTAAAGATCTTAAGTTTGATTGTTTTTTTCATGGGATTTTAATTTTAGAGACCATTTTTTTACTTGTAAGATTTTTAAATATTTCTATATATTTTTCAAAGCTTGGAGTAGAAACCACATGCAATTAAGTTTCTCAGTGTGCCTAGAATTAATTTTGTAAAAATATTAAATTTATTTTATATTGTTCACTTGTAGCTTCTTCATGAAATTGTGATAAAGGATAAACAGAAGCTGATATTAGTAATCTAAGACAACATTTAAATCTGAAACTTGGTGTTTAGCCGAGGACCTCCCTGAAATCTGTTGGACCAGTGTGTTCAAACTTCTCACTCATTGGAGGTATGTTTAGTGAGTTAATTAATTTTAAAATTAATTAATTAATTCTTTTAAATAAAGGAAAATGGTCTATAAGATTACTACTAGTGTGAATTATCTAGGGTGTGCAGTATAAAACCTAGGATAATTCGATAGCATTTTCTTCATACTATGTATGAGAATTTCCTTATACAATGATGAAATGCCGGATCATAGAAGATCAAGACACGTCAAACACAATGGCTCCTCATCCTCATTAGTGAGAAAGTTCTTCATTGACAAATTTCAAAAAATTTAGGTAAGACCTATAAATTGGTTATTTATTCCCTTTGATTAAATTTATTGATCAGATCCATCCTTATTCGTGGATATTTACCAATTATGGCAAGAACATGAACTTACATTACAAATTTTAATTGACTTAATCAATGTTTTCAGACCCAGTACCACCATTCCTGATTTATTGGAAAATAAATCCAAACCAACGATGTATAAACTATTACTATGGTGATTATTACCCTAATTTTTCTTCACATTCATCAACAATAGGAACCCACAGTCCTAGTTCGATGTTTCTGAATGGTACTGCACCCAATTAGACGTCGAGAATTATGACAGATCGATGAATGAGGTAATGATTAATGAACGATGACCAAATCTATGACTTTTTAGAGAATATGATGTTTTTATTTATTTGAGATCATGGAATTGATGGTGGAGGATTTGGAACATGTGGTGGTTTATGGTCTCACAGGAACATGAAAGGTGGGTGATTTCCAGTGAACGATGGTTGAAAACCGCGATCTACATCCAGATGCAGCTGTTTTCAATTGGAATATTAGTGGATCTAAAGAAAAAAGGCATCAATAGAGACAACATAATTGGATATTAAGATATATAATATCCATTAAAAACATGAATACACACCACGTATAGGGATGAACATAGGGCATATATCCCCATAGAGGAGGTGGCCATGGTTTTGGAAAGAATAAAGATGACACGACATATATAACTTTTACATGTCGTCTATCCCATTATTGGTTTGAAAAAAATGTGTGATGGATAAAACAACAAATAAATCATGTGGAATACACCTCTGTGTACCATATTACATTAAAAAGGGCTCTGGTACATGGAATCATGGTCTAATACATTGTAATCTATCAACACTATGTGTTCCACATATGATGATATATGTGTTCTGCCTAGGTACATAGAATGGCAGTAGAGTGGGGACACACACCATGTTGGTACCCTCACACACCATGTACACCTGGAACTCTTTTAAGGAAATTTCACGTTCTGTATCTACTTCATTTTAATATTAATTTTGAGCTTTGAGTATCCTATCCCAAGTCTTCTTCTATGTAGAATGTGATTTTTTCCGTAGTTTTGGGTTTGGATATACAATGTGAAATGTTATGGGAAAAACTCTTATTGGGGAAATGCTCAATGATAAGTGTGATCCAACATAATCACCATAAAATACTAAATTGTACCCCCAGTAGAGATGGTTTGTGGAGTCATAGACCATTTGAGTGCCACCACCCATTATAATGGGAGTAGGTCTTATGAAGATACCTTCCAAGTGGAACCCACCCAGATATATTATGTAGTGGGGCCTCGATTACTACATTAGACACCCCCATTTGGCATCATGGAATGTGTTCTCGGCTTCTGAGTGGAAACCTCCTATTATACAGGAAACATGACCTTGATGACCAGAGTGTCCCCCCATCACACCAAGGTGTGGGTTCTTGACCTTTAGAGTGGAACCCCCATCTACATGGGTATAGGTATTATACCAAATTAGTGCAGCACCCTATCATCAATGAGAAAAATACCTCACGACATAAGTGTGGAACCTTCTATCAGTATAGGGTGTCTGTTCTCTTGATAGCAGAGTAGAATCCCCCTATATTATTGTGAACAATTGCTCTATTGGATTTGGTTACGCTTTTTCCTAGAGACGCGAAAATGTGCGTGGTATGCCACAAGCATATCATGTTTTACATCATGTGGACGCATGATTCCAACCACCTGCTTTTGATGGTGAAGACTCAATGGGTATTTAATATAGTCACCATGTTTATCCCATTGGTTTTGGCGGATGTTACTTTCACAAAAGGTTTTATTTGATCTTTATCTTTGAATATATCTTCTATATAATTTTTTACTTTTCATGTTATGTCTATTACTTCTCTCACTTAAAATTTTATGTTTTCTTAATGGGTATGTATATACATACCTCTATATAGGATTTACCCACATGTTTTTTTATTATGTAGATGATGAATAGTTCAGTGGGGAATTCAGAGGAGCTTAGGGATATTGGGTGCTTTGGACTATGTTTGGTGGCCATAGAATAGGATTTAAGAGCATGAATATATTAATAGGTTTCTTTTCCAATTTTCATGGATGTCACATATTTCTGGTTGTGTATATATTTTTACCAATTACATTTCATTTTACACTATTGTACTCTTGTACACCCTAATGATTATGAATTCTTGGTTTATTTTGTAGTTTTGTTGTTTCGTTTTACTCATTCCCTATGCACTTATGTAGCAAGATGGTTATGTCTATGAATTCAGTTAGTTAGGAAAATTATTTAATGAGTTTAGATATTCCTTCTGCACTAGTTTCCACCCCAATCCTATGGTGCCAGCCATTCGATAGTGGTAGATTGAGCCTCATCTTGGGTCAGGTTGTGATAGATATGGTATCAGAGTATGTTCATTCCTTGAGATGCTGTTTAGACTGGCCCCCTTAAATATGATTTCTTTTGGGTTTAGGTAAATAATGTTAAGGTGTATTGAGTTCATATCTTAGTCTACGGAGTCCAATGATAGTGTGGGTATCCGGAATATTTATTCACTGTGACCCTAACTTCCTACATGGCAACTCGGCATACCAATAATTTAGTTGCCGGGATGAATGGTAGATACGTCATATATGATTGAGTCATTATTTTTATTTATAGAGTCATCTCCCAATATATATATATATTTATATGGTCATCAAACCCTGGTACATCTTGATAAATATCAGGATTCTACCACAATGACTGCCATCATAGATTCCATCACCAAATCTTAACAATGAAATGATGAGATATGAGACCTTAGTGAAGGGTCTAATTTTCTAGTCCCTTTCTGAAAGTTGGAGGGTAGCATCACCTCCACCAGACAAGTAGAAGACAGTCCCAATAGTTCTATCTTAGGATGCATGTAGGCATAACACAGTTCATGAGTTCCAATGTCAGAGGCCACTGGGATTCAATAGTGATCCGGATCCTCATGTAGAGATGATTGGATATGTTCAGTGGTCCATATATTGTGGAATGTTCTGACCCTAACATATTAGGTATTTGCACTAGAAACTATATTTTTTTAGGGAGTAGCTATGCACTGGTGGATCCTTGTTATGCAGATGCATGGTGAGTGGGCACTATCATGAAGAAAAATCCAATAGCTGTTCCATGAGTTCTAAGACCCCTCCTTGAACTCGGTCAGTATCTAGAAGCTTATATAGATGCATCAGGGTGAGATTATAGAGGATTACTATATAATGAGGTTCACATTAAATATGTGGTTCTACCATGACATGATATAGAATAGATACTTTTGTGCATATAAGTTTTTGAAGGGAATCCATAGAGATATCAGATTCAATTTTGTTGCCTTGTGCATCAACACATATGTTGGGGTGTTGGTGCTGACACTGGGGGACATATGGATTTCTATCGGTGGGATACAATATATCTAGAGCTAGTACTGGGAACCAAAAATCTGAGTCACCTACAGTAGCTAGTAGATGTCAGGTGATAGGATCTCAGTGTAGTAGGCCTACCCATGATGAGACATAGGAACGTGGTCAGAGGAAGCGTAGAGGGATATGGATGTCTGGAGGGTGGCGGTACGTTCATTTTGATGGGCATGGTCACATAGCATGATAATTCCAAACTAATTTTGTTGATCATGATTGGATAATACCTGACAAACCTCCACAGAAAAGTAAGTGACATGATCAGGGATCTCCTAGGTGGATACATTGTGTTCCTCGGGGAGAAGGAGTTGGAATAAGAGTAGGAAGAGCTCAGGGTAGTGGATGTCGTTATGAGATCCTTCCACCACCACCACCACTAGGTGGCACAATCCAGGCTCAGGGAATGGGAAGCTGGGGAAACAAATAGATGTAGCTTTGGGGTTTTATAATCACACATCGTAAGAGTTTATTTTGTGTATAATATATATGTACTATAATATTTAATTAGTGTTCTTAGAAATAGAAACCATTTATTCCATTTTATCTATACTATTGTTTAGAGGTTAGGAACTCCCATGTGAGGTTCTTGTGCGATAGCTTCATCTTAAGGTCCATACATGGAAAACATATTCTATATATTTTATCTACTAGTAGTGAAATCCCTCTGATTGGGGGGAGAGGTTCATGTGAGACTTTTTTCACCATGATGAAACCCTATGATGTCATCCTGTGTATGGATTGTTTTTCTATGGTCTAAGACGATATTGAATATTACCACAACCAAGTTAGATTCCTACTCACTAATTGGAAAAGAGTATCTTTTTTGGAGAGGGATATCTCAAGGAAGGGAAATTGAATTCTATTAAAAGGATGTAGTAGGACATCACCTGCAAGTTAGTAAATGTTTTCCTTGCATTATAAGGATCTTATAAAACTTGGGATCCTTCAATTGTGTAGGATTATAAATAATTCTTCCCTAAAAATATTATGAGACTACTTCTGTGGTGGGATATAGAGTTTTTCATCAACTTGTATCTCAGTACTACTCTCAAAACATCAACAACATATCAGATGGCACCTATAGTTCATTAAGTGCTATGGTATCCATTGGAGGACCTTTGAGAGAAATTATTCATTAGACATAGTGTCTCCCCCAGGGTAACAATAATGTTGTTAATTAAAATGGTTGTTGGGAGATTGCAAATTTTCATTGATTATCACCACTTGAACCGTGTCACGATAAAGAAAAGGTACCATTTTCCAAGGATTGATGACCTCTCTGACTAGATGTGAGATGATGGATGGTTCTCGAAGATTGATATCTACTATGGCTACCACCAGTTGATGGTTCATGATGTTGATATTCTAAATTTGGATGTCTAATGTTGTTGTAGACATTATGAGTTCCCAGTGATTTGAATTTGTGTGAAGAATTCCCACATCTTTTTTATGGCTTTGATAAACTAGGTAATCCCTCCATACATGGACCATATTTTTGTTGTATCAATTGATGACATACTCATCATCTCTCCATAATAGGAGGAACATCAATAGAACTTGTGAATGGTCCATGATTTACATTTACAACACCATATTTATTGGAATCTCTCAAAGTGAATGTTCTAGATTCATGAGTCTCATTTTCTATGTAATGTAATTTATGAGTGTGGTTTAGCCTTGGACCTAGAAAAGATCGATGAAGTGCTTTATTGGGATCCTACTAAGATCATTTAAGAGGTGAAATCTTTATCTTCTTTGTGGGGCACTATAAGAGTTTTGTGGAAGACTTCTCTAGATTCACAACCCATTTGACTACCTTGACGTGGAAAGAGATAAAGATTATGACATCTAATTATTATTATAGATATATTGAGTAGTTTATTTTGAAGTTGAAATGTACACCAGTGTTGACACTACCAGAGGAAAGCATGAAGTTCGTAGTGTATTGTGATGACTTAAGAGCCATGTTTTGCAGCATGTTGATGCAGTGGTATGTAGTTATCACATATGAGTTTTTTCAATGTTGAGAACCCCTGATAAAAACTATGTGACTCTTAGCCGAGATAAGGTAGTGGTAGTCTTCTCTTTAATGACCTGGAGGCACTAGCTTCAGGGTGATCACTTTTTGGTTTACTCGGGCCGCCATAGTCTCAAGTACGTCTTCAGACAGGGATACCAGAACCATAGACAAAATAATTAGTTGGGGTGTTTATTGGCCTATGATAGAGATATATTATATACTCTAGGTAAGTGCTTCATTGAAAAATATCCTCATAATAGTATTTCCTAGGCTCAGTTATTGTAGGATCTTATGGAGCATCTTTCATCTTTGAAGCTGACCCTGGTGGAGCAGGATGTTGAATCCTTTCGATAGTTGATGATGTTGACCCATCCACTTCTCAAGAATGTGAGTGTGTCCCAACTGAGAGTCATCAACTATGTGGTATTATGTGATTATATATCCTAAAAAGACACACCTCATGGGTATTATGAAGTAGTTAACCATACCATCATTTTCTATGGATGGACGTTGGTCATAGTCATGTAAAGGGAGAAGGGGATGTGAGGGTTTGACAATTATAACCTATATGTACATACCCATGTGGGAAGATGTAAAGTGGCCTTCGATAATAGTTATGGTGGTCCAGAATCAGAATAAAGTGTATCTGAGATCATCTCTCGATTCCTCTAATGTCACCATGTGATGTTTGAGAACCAAGTTCTGGTAGGTTTGTTTTATCCCCTAGAGATCTCAGAGTTGAAGTGGGAATACATATCCATAGACTTTGTGATAGGGCTTCAGTGGAAAATGATGGTCCATGACTCCATCTGGGTGATTTTGTTTCTAAATAAAAAAGTTATAATAGTTTCTTTCTATTAGAAGGAATGGTTTGTAGTGTGTTTGGAGTAGTTTTACATATGGGGGATTAGTATCCTTTTGGGGGTGCCCATGAATACATTCTCTGATCTTGATTCAATGTTTACGTTACAATTTTTGGGAGGTCTATAAGAGGAATTTAGAACACAAATGATAATGAGTAAGGCCTTCCACCCCAGATCGATGGGAAGATCGAATGAACTATCAATGTGTTGGAGGTTATGTTGAGGGATTGTGTGTTAGACTTCAAAATGAGCTAACAGAATCACCTACCCCTGATAGATTTTTCATACAACAATAGATACCACTATACCATTAGAATGGAACATTTTGAGGCCCTATAAAGAAGACCATGCCATCCACCATTCTTTTGGGATGATATTTTTGACACATATATAACCAAGGTTTATCAGGCTGTTAGAGATCATGCAGAGGGATTGGGATATTTCTAACCACCTCACCTTACCCCCCATATATAGAGTAGGTGTATCACATCTTCCACACGACCCAACTGAGGAGATAAGTGCATGACTCCAAGCATGTTATCGATTAGTGTGAGATAGAATTCAAGGATGGTTTCACCTTTTTTGAGGACCTGGTGGTGATCAGATATCAATTGGAGGTAACCCTTCACGGATTAACTATACCCTTGGAATAAATGTTTTGGAATCATGAGAACATACATGTGGGTTCCCAGGAGTTTTAGAGCCTTGTTCGGGATCAGTATCATATGTTTTTTACATAGTTTCCTTGTTTTCTAGGATGAAAAGTCTGTTGGTGGGAATGGTGTAGAGATACATTTTTTTCCTTTGAAGACGTGGAAGTGTTTCTATATATATTTCTAGAGTTAGAAACTAATAGAACATGAGATTATAAGGTCTAATTTGACAAGATTTTTTTTGAAATAATAAATATATATTATATTTCATGCAAGAAGATTTATAAATAAAATGCGATAATTCTTAAAATGAAGCCCAAATCAGAAATCAAATACCAAATTTGAATCCCAAATTTGGTGTTTACCCTCTTCATGAATGAAAATGGGTTAGCAAGGGGCATTAAGACTCCTCACACATCAACAAAATGTTTTGTAATGACCCGAATCCAGAGCTACTCAAATGGCACCCAGTACCCGGTTCACCACATGACCTCAAGCGTGTTTCCCCAAATGCCAGAGGCTGTAGACTGGTAGCGAGGGCCTCGGTGAGTACATGGCGAAACAATGCCCTCATTTGGTAAAATATGCAGCTGAAGGAAAATAACATAAACAATTGTGAAATCAGTAAATAGCACACGACAACAGAAAGTAATAATGATGCAGCATGGCATATGTTTCTATGGAAATCAGTAAACAAAACAACGTACTGAAATACAACTAAAACCAAAGTAGCAAAAGTAAACCGTAAACTCCAGCAACATCGCAAGCCTAAGTTCGGTCCCATGCTCTCCAGCTCTAACCAGCAATCAAGCACATGAAGTAGAAGGGCCATAATACCTATCCACACCTGTAACCATATAACTCGTTTAGGATGAAAATCATGACACAACCAGGGTGTCAGACTAATCCCTGTAGGAAACCACCAAAATATATTTGCCCTACTGTCAGTGAGCAGAGAAAAAGTAGTGGAAAAAAATTCAGCAGATAAAACAAGGGTACACTAAAGTAAAAAATCTACAATTCTTCATTCACATTTATTTATTAATTTAATTCAATCATTTAATCATCAAAAAAAGAATCTATCAAATAGATATATAGTCCAAAATCATATCAAGTAACACAAAAGGTATCTCAACAGACTACCTAAACTAAAACCAGTACAAACCCAAGCTTTTTCTTTGGATTGGTTGACTCATCACACCAAACCAACAATAATTTTTACACTGACCCTCTGGGTGGCTCACGTGGGTAGGCCCTTATGGACAGAAATTTGAACAAAGGCAAAGAAACTTTGAGGAAGAACTCAACGTCAATTCCCCCTAGAGTCTTGCAGTGATACTACAGACTCTCTGAGGAAGCACTTACGTCTAATTCCCTCTCTAGTCTCGATCCGTTAATTATTAGACTGTCTGAGAGAGAACAAAGTCAATCCCCCTTATAGTCTCGTAATGTTAATAATTAAATAGGCCATCTTAGGAAGCACTCAACGTCAATTCCCCCTATGGTCTAACTACATCAGGTTAACACAGCCCTGACTAAAAGAAATCGTATGTAAACAATTCGTAGCAGACCTAAGTATGTTCAGAAAACTACTCGGATAATAGCTATAATGCATCAAAAGCAAGTAAACAATAGGAAATACATACAATCAACTATATCAAGGCAAGCAAGCAAAGCAACAAGGTCTTCCTCACATGCAACCTAAGACAAATGACGATAAATAGCCAAAACAAGGGAAACACCCATGGGGTGATCCTCAAACATGATAACAAGCCAACATTATTCATCTAATAGCCTCAAACATACATGCAATCAAAGGAAGATAACAAAACAGGATCATAACCCTAACCCGAGATACCTGATACATTGGTATTCAATACTTTTGCACAAAAAATCAATGACATTCAACATAGGGAATCAAACAACCAAGCTCGATCCTCGTAGAATGATATACTTGAATCTTGGCCTGATAATCGGCTTAGAATGGAGTAGATCTGCAAAAAATTCTAAAATGTTCAACCTCAGATAACTCATGCGAGAGGAAGAATCAGGAAGCGAGGACAAAGAAGAACAAAGAACTCACCGCTGTGATTATATTGCAACCGACGATGGTTGATTTGTATAACCACTGATGGATCGATGGCTCAGAGAATATTAGGCCTCCTTGGACGCTCTAGGTAGAATTAGGTGGAGAAGAAGATGAAAAGAGGGTTAAGGCGCGACCCTAGTCCGATTAATGAAATAAAAAGAAAATTACATGGCGTGTACTTCATGATTACACGGCGTGTACTCACCCTTTCCATAGACCACATTAAGCGGCCTCCACATCACTGCAACACACCGTGTGTGTGGCCTGGACATGGCCTCGTGCGGGAGAAAAGTACACGGCGTGTAGTCATAAAGTACACTGTGTGTACTTAGAAAATTTCCAGATTTTCCTCTTTTCCTCAAAAACGTCCAGAAGTTGAAAAACATACCTGAACCGAAGATTCTGGTTCTTAAAAACTTCCCCCCTTAATGAAATTCATCCCCAAATATCCCTAACGAGGCATAGAAGAAGAATCCACGAACAACACCTTCCAGTGTGATCGCTTGTCATCCTACCTTTCCCAAGTCTCGTCTTGTACACGGTCGTGCTGCCATAACACCCGTACAAGAGGGACAGACCGACCATGGAGTACCATTGAACTACAATCAACAATCCTGATAGGGTTCTCCTCGAATGATGCATCCTTCTCCAGCTCAACTTCCTCAAGTTGAAAAACCTGAGACATGTATGAGAAATAGCGTCGAAGCTGAGAAACATGGAAGACGTCGTGCATAGCCTGGTTCCACTGAGGTAACTGCAACCTATAAGCAACTATCCTAACTCTCTACAGAACCTCAAACAGCCCGACATACCTCGGTGAAAGCTTTCCATGTATCCTAATCCTCTTGTGTCCCATCCTCGGGGTGACACACAAGAAAACCTGATCTACGACCTTGAACTCAAAGGTTGTCTCTGCTGATCTGCATAAGATTTCTGCTAAGACTGTGCAGTACCCATCCTCTTCAGAATCAACTCCACCTACTCTGTAGTCTCCTGAACAAGATGAGGTCCCAGTATAGTTGCCTCTCCCACCTCTATCCAAAACAAGGGTGATAGGCACGACCTACCGTACAAAGCCTCGTAAGGTGTCATCTGAATAGTTTCTTGAAAACTATTATTATAGGAAAACTCCACTAGAGGTATATGTTTCTCCCAAGAACATCCAAAATCAAGGACACATGCTCGTAGCATGTCCTCCAGCACCTGAATCCTGCACTCCGAATGGCCATCTATCTGGGGTTGGTAAGTTGTACTCAGAAGTACCTGTGTACCCAAAGCCCTCTGTAGCCCCTGCCAGAAATGATAAGTAATGCGGGAATCCCTATCCGAAATGATAGAACGCAGAACCCCATACAAGCATAAAATTTCCTAGATATACAACCTCCCATGATCATCCACACTGACGGTCTCCTTGATTGGTAAGAAATGTGCAACCTTCGTGAGCCTGTCCACTACAACCCAAACAACATCATTACATCGAGGCGATCTCAATAACCCTATCATGAAGTCCATCACAAAATCATTCCATTTACACTCAATAATGGGTAACTGATGTAGAATCCCTGCTGGTCGCCGACGTTATGCCTTCACCTACTGATAGGGGGAGCACCGCATAACAAAACTAGCCAGATCCTTCTTCATACCTGGCCCCTAGTACTGATGACGTAAGTCTCGATACATCTTTGTGACAGCAGGACGAAATGCCCAAGATGAAGCATGGAACTCCCACATCAGCTCCTCATGTATCTCTGCAGAAACCCATATACGTCCATGAAAATGTAACACCTCATCATCGCCCATTGTCCACCCCAGAGTAGGGTCTCCATCTGACACACCCTCCCGTAGGACTAGGCCTTCCGGGTCTGATAGCTGCCTCATTCGAACTCAATCCAGAAGATTGGAGGTAACAGTTATAGAAGAAATAACCATTTCTCCCTTTCTTTCATGCACCTCCAAATGCATCTCAGAGAACAGAGTCATAAGCTACCACTCGCTGCTGGCCTCCCAAACTGCCTGTAACTGAGTTCTCCTGCTCAGTGCATCTGCCACATCATTGCCTATCCCAGGCGTATAAGTAACCTCGATATCGAAATACTATAGGTACTCGATCCACCTTTGTTGTCTCAAATTTTAGTGACACTGCGTGAAGATATAGTCGAGTCACTTTTGGTTAGTATATACAACAAATGTTTCTCTTAGAAGATAGTGTCTCCAACTACGAAAAGCATGAAAAACAACATCCAACTCCATGTCGTGCATAGAATAGTTCTTCTCATGTGGCCTCAACTTCCGGGAATCATATAAAACAACACAATCCTCCTGCATAAGCACTACTCAAAGCCCGATGCCAGATGCATCACAAAAAACTGTATAACTTTTGCCCGGCTCTAGTAAAACTAGAATCAGTGCTGAAGTCAATCTCCCCTTATGCTCTTGAAAGGATGAATCATAGGCTTCTAAACAAATGTACTTCACACCTTTCTTAGTCAATACCCTCAATGACACTTCCAAGCATGAGAAGTCCAGTATAAACCACTTTTAGTAATCATCTAGTCCTAAGAAACTCTGTACCTCGAAGACATGCTTCGGTTGCTCCCAAGTAACTACCGCTCTCACCTTCTATTGGTCTATTGATATTCTTGTCTCTGAGATGACATGACCCAGGAAATGAATCTTGTCTATCCAGAAGTGTAACTTAGAGAGCATAGCATATAACTGATGCTCTATCAGTGTACTGAATAGAGTCTCCAAATGGGTAGCATGGTCGTGTCGAGTATGAGAGTACACCAAGATATCATCCACAAAAACCACCACGAAGGAATCCTAGTATTGATGGAAAAAACCTGTTCATCAGTTCCATGAAGACTTCTGGCATGTTCGTGAGACCAAACGGCATAACCAAATACTTGTACAGACCATACCTGCTCCAGAAGGCTGTTAGAGGTATATCCGATGGTCTGACACACAACTGATGATATCCGGATCTCAAGTTGATCTTCTAGAAAACTCTTTCTCCTCGAAGCTGATCAAAAATATCATCAATCTGTGGTATGGGATATCTGTTCTTGACCATTAAATGATTCTGCTTATGATAATCCACACAAAGCCGTAAAGTACCATCTGCCTTCTTCGCAAATAAAATAGGTGAACCCCAAGGGGAAGTACTGGGTAAGATAAAAACCTTTCCTTGAAACTCCTCCAACTGCTTCTCAATCTATTAAAACTCATGAATTTCCATCCTATAAGGAGTTATGGATACTGGTGCTGCTCCTGGAAGAAGATCAATAGAGAATTCTACCTCACGCTTTGGAGGAAACCCTGAAAATTCATCTGGAAAGACATCCGGAAAACGATCAACCACCGGAGGAAAATCCATCTGAGAAGTCCTCTGATCGTCCATATATAAACTAGAAATCTGGGCTATAACACTGCCCAACCCATGATTCTCTAGTCCAACTCTACTTGCCTAGACATCCCATTATCCTTTGTGATGAAAAGATCTACCCTCTAGTGACCTGAAACTCACCCTGCAGCGATAGCAATCGATAAGGGTCTGAAAAGGAACTAGCCAGTCTATTCCGAGAATGACATCATAACCTGCCATCTCTAGGACATAGATATCACACAAGAAGTGATACCCATAAACCTCAAGGGGGCACTCCTTGAACTGACACACACTAGTAGTTCTAAGTCCCAAGGGAGTGTATAGTGTCATCATATCCTAAGAAGTAAAGATAATAAGTTTAAGCAACTCCACCGTGTGCACAGAGATAAATCTATGAGAAGATTCTATATCGAAAAGTGCTGAAGATAAAACTGAGGCTACTAAGATCGTAACTTGCACTATGGAAGGTTCAAGATCTTTCTCACGATGAATCTGCTCTACCACAAACATCTGGCCCGTAACATGACCCTATGTAGCAGCCTGAGATCCATGGGATGATCCTCCTTAAGCCTGACCACCGCATCCACAACCTATACCCTCTCCAGAATGGCCTGTATAAATCCATCCCCCAATCTTCTACGGAACTGGTAAAAATGCTTCTATACGTGGAGTCAAAACTGATCCTCCTACGCTAGCCACTGGAAGAAGAATCTTGAAAAACCGCTGAAGGTGACGCATCTTTCCGCAAGATCGGCACTCCACTGGGTCCCTCAGTCACTGTGGATTATTATGCCCGTCCTTCCCACACTAGTAGCACACAACCTTGCTACCTGAAGGAGCGTCTTTCTTCCTTGAGTCACCTCATGTAGACTCTCTGTGGCACTTCCTACTATTAGTAGAAAGAGTACTGACTCTGGATGCTGAACCGCCCTGGCTCACTACTCCAGTATCTCTAAGATTCATCTCCATGATCTACGCCTGGTTAACTATCAAATAAATAGAAGTCAACTGGAAGATGTTTACCGACAATCTAATCTCTGGTCTGAGGCCCTCCTCAAACTTCCTTTATAAGAAGAGCTCATCATTCCCCAGGAACGGGAGTGAAACACTGTAACTTCGTGAAACAAGAGGAATACTCCATAACTGATATAGTACCCTGCTGCAGGTTCATGAACTCTCTATCTCTGTTATCCCTCAGCATCACCAGGTAGAAGTAGTGGTAGAACGTATGGTGAAACTCCTCCCAAACAAATATCTGCTGGCACCCTTCCTGAGAAAGTACGTCCCACCATCTCTTTTCGGAATCTCGTAGCATGTAAGTGAAAAGCTTCACCCTTCTGTCTAGGGTGTCTTGAGATGATCAAAAATAGAAACCGTCGATTCGAACCAATATTTAGCAGCCTGAGGTCCTCCATCCCCTGAGAACGTGGGAGGATGCTGCTGCTGGAAGACTCACGTAAGCTCTTCCACAGACTGAGAAGGTCACTAAGCTCCCTAAAAGGTTTTTATGAACCTCATGAATCCCTCACGGAACTATGCATCTGCAACAGTATCTGGGATAACTGCCTATGCCATATCCAGCAAACGATCATCATCAGATCCCTAACGTGGAATGGGAGGACATCTTGGCTGCATGACTCTGAAAAGTCCAGAGCACACCTTTATTAACAACGAGCACTGTTTCAACATCAAAATAGAGAAAATAGAAAAGAAGAGGAAAAATCATAAAACTGGAAAAACATGGTTACACAGCGTGTTCCATAAAGATTTTACTTGGGCATGTACACTGGAAAACCTGGCTGTGTAAACCCCAACTACATGGTGTGTTCTTTTAATATAAACGGCGTGTATTGTTATTTTTCATCCTGCCCGATTACTCCTACACGAATAAGTCACACAGACAGTCCCAGTCGAGGACTACACGGCGTGTCAATCCTCTACACGACGTGTCTTTAAGGTTTTTCCCATGCCCGCGTCATTAGTGACACAGACTGGTACACAGACCAAAACTACAAGGCGTGTCAACAATGTACATGGCGTGTTGTCCCTATGGTTTTCCAACCCATGTATTCAACTACACGGCTGGGTCACACGGACCATTACAACACGATGTGTTTTTCCTGAGATTTTCTAGCCCATGTATTCAACTACACGGCTGGATCACATGGAAGAAGAGTACACGGCATGTACTTCAATGTACATGGCGTGTAACCGTGAAAAGTAGTTCTTCCCGAAAAGAAGAACACATGGCGTGTGTTCATAAGGCCACACACTGTGTTGTCTAGGTTTCTGGGTAGTAGTAATACAAAACTCCCCAAAACCACTGAAAAACACTGAAAACTATCACCTATGTGTCAAATTCTGATCCACGGGGGCCCATACTCCCCGCAAATCAAATCTTGACATCATTAAAATGTATATACCAAGTAAATAATATGATAATTCCATGATTCGCCGAATTCCGATCCTCAAGGGCCCATAACACTATAAGACCAAAGCTTGAAATCCATGCTAAATAAGCTGTAAAATAAACAATACCCTATCAAAATATCAGGTATCTCTATCACAACAACTATCACAAAATCATGCATAATCTATCATGACATCTATCAAAACAGCATTAAATTCCTAATTCACCCTAGATGGCATGGTAAAATGCATGAAATTTGATTTTCTAACCAGTGTATATACGATGCATGAGATGGCATACCCTCATCTCATCGGGTTTCAAAAAAAATAGAACCACAATCATATAAAATATACCGACACAAAACAAGTGCATCACCCAACGGTGAAATATAATCAACTGTAACACTTTAAAAAAAGTACAATTACAAGGTAGTATAGCTTTTCCCTATTCACGGGTTAATTAATCCCGAGCACAGTTAAGTACTAACTACCCAACCCTTCCCATCCCTGTCTATTATCTCCAAATAGTAAGGAAATATAAAATAAATAAAACTCCTTTGATACCACTTTGTAACGACCCGAATCAAGATCCCCTCAATTGGTGTCCCGTACCCGGTTCGTCACATGATCACAAGAGCTTTTTTGAAAATCCCTGAGGCTGCCGACTAGCAGTGAGAGACTTGGTGAGTCAGTGGGGAAACCATTCCCTCATTTGGTAAAGTATGCAGTGGATGGAAAATAACATAAAAAATATCGGAAGCAGTAAACATCACACGACAACTGAAGCTAAACAGTGGTAGCAATGTATAATGTAATAATGATGAAGCATGGCATATGTTTCTATGGAAATTAGTAAACAAAACAACGTTCTGAAATACAACTGAAACCCAAGTAGCAAAAGTAAACAGTAAACTCCAGCAGCATCGCAAGCCTAAGTTCGGTCCTAGGCTCTGTAACTCCAACCAGCAATCAAGCACCTGAGGTAGAAGGGCCACAATCCATATCCACACATACAACCATATAACCTATTTGGGCCAAAAATCATGACCCAACTAGGGTGTGATACTAATCCCATTAGGCAACCACCAAAATATTTGTGCCCTACTATCAGTGAGCAATATATAAAAAGTAGTGGAAATAAATGCAGCAGAGAAAACAGGGGTACACTAAAGTAAAAATTCTACAATTATCCATTCACATTTATTTATTAATTTAATTCAATCATTTAATCATCAACCAATGAATCTAGAAAATAGCTCTATAGTCCAAAATCAAAGCAAGTAACACAACATGTATCTCAGCAGACTATATAAACTACAAGCAGTACGAACCCAAGATTGTTATTTGGCGTGGTGGACTCATCACAACGAACCAACAATATATTTTACACTGACCCTCTGGGTGGCTCATGTGGGAAATCCCTTATGGTCAATCATTCTAACAAAATAAATGACACTCTGAGGAAGCAGTAAACATCAATTACCCTTATGGTCTTGCAGCGATACTATAGACACTCTGAGGAAGCACTTACATCTAATTCCCCCTTTAGTCTCGATTCGATAATTATAAGACACTATGAGAGAGCACAAAGTCAATCCCCATTATGGTCTCTTAATGATAATAATTAAACATGCCCTCTAAGGAAGCAGTCAATGTCAACTCCCCCTATGGTCTAACTACACCAGGTTCCCACAACCCTGAGTAAAAGAAATCGTACGTAAACAATTTGTAGCAGCCCAATGTATGTTCAGAAAAAAACTTGTCTAATAGCCACAATGCATTAAAAGCATATAAACAATAGGCAATACATGCAATCAACTATATCATGGAAAGCAAGCAAAGCAACAAGGTCTGCCTCATAGGCAACCTAAGACAAACGGTAATAAACAACCGAAACAAGGGTAACACCCGTGGGGTGATCCTAAAACATGCTAAGAAGCCAAAATTATTCATCTAATAACCTCAAGCATACATGCAATCTATGATAGATAACAAAACAGGATCATAACCCTAACCCGAGATACCCAATACATGGATATCTGGTACTTTTGCACAAAAACTCAAGGACATTCAACATAGGTCATCAAACCACATACCTCGATCCTCGTAGATTGATATAATTGAACCTCGGCCTAGAAATCGGCCTAGAATGGAGTAGATCTGCAAAAACATCTAAAACGATCAACCTTAGATAACTCATGTGAGAGGAAGAATCAGGAAACGAGGCCAAATAAGAACCAAGAACTCACCGCAGCGATTCTATTGTAGCCAACGGTGTTCGATTCGGATAGCCGGTGACGGATCGGTGGCTCGGAGAATATTCGGCCTCCTCGGATGCTATGGGTGGAATTAGGCAGAGAAGAAGACGAAAACAAGGTTAAGGCATGACCCTGGTCCGATTAATGAAATAAAAAGAAAAGTACATGGCATGTACTTCATGAGTACCCGGAGTGTACTCGCCCATTCCGTACACCGAATTAAGCAGCCTCCACATCACAGCTACAAACCATTTGTGTGGCCTGGACACGACCAACACATGGCCTCGCATGGGAGAAAAGGACATGGCATGTACTCATAATGAACATAGTGTGTACATAGAAATTTTTCAGATTTTTCCCTTTTCCTAAAAAACGACCAGAAACTGAAAAACATACCAGAAAAAAAGATCTGAGTACTTACATGTTTAGTGAGTTAATTTATTATTAAATTAAATATTTAATTCATGTTGATGCAGTGAAAGAATCTATAATCTTATAGTAGTTTTCATTCTGTTGGACAATCTATGTAAACCATGTCAGAATTTCATTGCACTTCCTTCCTCCCTCACTAGAAAATCATATCAGACAACAACAAAATGTCATATCGGTGTAGATCAGGATGTAGATAATGCAATGATCTCTCTTCCTCGTTGGTGAGGACATTATTCATTGACAAAAGATCCAAAAAATAAATAGGACTCATAAATTTGTGATTGACACAATTTAATTAAAATTATTGGGCATATCAATCCTTTTAATTGGATCTATGAAAATTGTTGACTGAGAATGTGTCTACATAAAAAATTTAAATTTATTTATTCAATGTTATCTTAACAGGTAACATTATTCATGATAATTTCCCAAGAACTCTTTTCCAATGATGTTTAAACATTTTTCTTGGTGATTTTCCCCGAAATTTCTTCAAATTTGTCACAAATAGGACATTGTGGCCCTATATCAACTTTTCCAGGTGGTACAGATCGGACCCTTGAAATTGCAGTGGGTCAATGAATGAGGTTCAGATCGAATATTTGAGTCCAAATATGTTAGTTTTTCATTATGGGGATGTTTTGTTTTTTTTTGAATATAGAACAAGAAATCATAGGTAGAAGATTTAGGATGTGCGGTTGCGTACAACTTGACACAAACCAGAATATTGGCTGATTTTGGGTGAACGGCGGATTAAAAATGCAATCTACGACTTTATCTGGAAGTTTCAAATGGGAATACTTAAAAATATAAAACAAAAATTCTTTAATTTAGGTTCCAGAAGTGAATCTATCGAACTATAAAATATACAAAAGACACTGACAATAATCACAGTACAAGGATAAAGACATGACATGTAGCACCTCCGTTGAAGTGGCTAAAGCGTCGAAAAACATAAGGATTACATCACATATATCCCTCCTTCACATCGTGTACCACTTCCCAATTGGGAAACCCATGGGAGGAATCAAATAGTCATGAACTCAAATGTAAGAAAATGTACATGTACAAGAGTATACAGAAACATGGTTTGGTACATGGACATGGGATTCGATAGATGGACATGGCCAGTAGGACAGGGCCTTGTCCCGGTTAGCTTGGACACACTATTAAGTGAAACTATACAGAGTCTATTATTACATTGGATGGGATTTGTGTGCTATATGTGGATATGACTAGGTGGTGGATTGGGACCACATATCATGTGGTTTTCGTCACACACTAGGTAATCGTTGTCCTATTTGGAGTAAATATCATAGTTTCATACCTCCTTCATCTGGACTCATATTTTGGCTTGTGATAAGCTTATTCAGATTGTTTTTTCTAATGAAACAAGATGGTTCCCTTGGTTATGGATATACAGATAAGATGTGAAATTCTCTAGGAATGGAACATGTCATGGAAACATTTGATCATGTTGGTTATCAAGAAGAATCACCAGAGTCTACTGAGTTCTAAACATCACTAATGCTGGGAAGTGGAGTCTTCAACCATTAGAGTGGAACCCACCAAGAGGATGGGAACCAGTCCTCTATAGAAACCCTTCAAGTGGAACCCACTAGAATATTTGGGTGTGGGTCCTTGATGACTATAGTGAAACCTCCCTCTATTACCAGGGTGTGGGTACCTGGCATCTGAGTGCTACCACCATATCAGATAGGGAATGGGTCCTTGATGTCTAGAGTGGAACCCCCTATCACACTAAGGTGTGGTACCATAACCATTAGAGTGGAACCCCCCCCCCCCCATAACCATCTGCATGTATTCTCTACCTAATAGTGAAACACCTATCAGAATAGTGTGGTGGTCTTCACAATAATAGAGAAGAACCCCCTATCAACATTGGGCAAGGGTCCTTGTGACACAAGAGTGGAAACCCACATCAGTATGGGTGTGATTTATCTATAGATACTTATTAGGTGAACCCCTTGACAAACTAGTGCATGGGGTCTCTACATTGATTTTGATCCCCCATGACTATATGGAATAGTGATAAGACATTGTTTGACTTGGAGGGTTTCCTTTAAATAGTTGTGTGATATACAGGGAATCATTAATGGAATCTTTAGACTATTATCTACTCTTATTCTTTTTTTGAGATATGAGATTTATATCCCCTAACTCTCTCATTTGGGATAATATAACTAAGTATATATATTTATATCCCTATATATCCATACCTTGGATTTTGTTTCTCTCCTTTTAGGAGAGGTTAAGATGTGTGATGTAAGGGACACGATTTATGTGTTTATCTTCTCATGGTTGGATTAGTATACAATCCGACTATAGGTGGTGAATATTTGATAGCTAGTTCATCTACTCACCATGTTTAGCGCCTTTTGATTGGATGAAGATACATTCATACTTGGTTTGGTTTGAGCTATTCTCTTCAACTATATATTTCATTTACTATGTTAAATTTCATTTTGGATATCCTACTACCCCCTTAAACTTTTGAGGTGTGCTACTATGTATGTATATACCCACCCCTACTTGGGATTACCCACATGTGTCATATCCTATAATGATGAAGGACTATTCAGAGGTTAATTTAGAGAAGCATAGTGACACTGGGTACTTTGGACCGCGTATGATTGTCATAGCTCGAGATTCATGATCTGTATCTCACAATAGTTTAGTTTTATATATTTTTTAGATTAGGACATATTTCTGGTTGGGTCTGTATATTACTCCTTTACTTTTCATATTACACTATCACACTCTTGTACATCCTAGAGGTTAGGCATTCTCGGTTTACTTTATATATGTTTCTCATCCTTTACTCTTTCCCCCAATAATTTTTCATTGATATGGTTTTGGGTGTGTGTATAGGTACATTTGAAAATTACTCCATAAGGTCAGATATTCATTTGGCATTGGTCTCCACCCCAAGCCTATATAGATGGTCTTGGGGTAGTTCTGGCTAGAGCCCCAACATTGGTTTATTCTTCACATAATTTCATTGATACATAAGAAACATCACTAATGTTTTTATAAAGACACACCCAAATAATTTCTCGATGCATCACTATATATAAAAATCATTCCATTAAGAATAGTAATTTCCATATAACTGAATAAATCACTTTTTTTAGTTCATCAAATATTTTTCTATATTCATTTCACTCAGTGGATTTGACCCCTTCATGTGTAAAAATAGTTAAAAAATTAGCTAAATAAGAAACATTATATTTAAGTCATTTATAGTAACATGGTATTATAAGAAAAATATTTTTCTTGGTTATATATTTTAGTGTAGTTCCTTCGTTAATAACCATTTACCTTGCGGGATCCATTGATAATCCATTGATGGAGACAATATGACCAAGAAAAATAAATTTTATCAAAGAAAAATCTATTCATACTGAATTTCATATGTATCTTCTTCTCTCTTCGAGTCTGAAGTAAAATCTAGAAATTTTATTCATTATATTCATAACAAAAATATAATAACAAGATATAGTCAAAAAGATCACAAAATTTTTTATCAAGAACAATCTTGAATACATTATTCATTATGTCAATAAACATATATGGTTCAATTGTTAACCCAAAGGTCATTACTTTGAATTAATAATTCCCATACCTTGTGTGATAAGTTGTATTTAATATTCCATCCTTCTTGACTATTAATTGACAATAAATATAACAAAGAGAATTATTTGAGAATTATTTTGGTCCATGAAGTTAATCAATAAAATCCTAAATAAAAGGTAATATATACTTATTCATTAAATAAATGTAATTGATTTCTCTATAATCAACGTACAACCTCATAATACCATCCTTATTTTTTTACAACTATTTCAAATGATCCCCGTATTGAAAAACTATGGTTTGTAAATAAATTATCACAAAAACACTTGTTGTTTTTTCTTTATTTCTATATATTTTACCAGTTCCATTACATATGGAGGTTTATAAATTGGTTTTTGATTTACCATAATGTCAATAGATATTTCTAATTCATTATCAGGAAGATATCATGGTTGTTTTCTAGGAAATGAATCAATATAATCCATAAAAATAGATACATCATATATTCTATGGTTATATTATTCATTTACAAATTTGGCATCTCCAATAATTTCATTAAGATGATCCACTAGATATGTTTCTCAAAGAATAGAAAATAAGTCCACCCTTATTAAAATAAGGGATTCTATTTTGGCCTCAGATATTGTGATCTATTTCTTAGGATATTGAATTCTTGGAACATACTGTGGGAGATAATATGAGATAGGGATTATTTGAAATTCATTTATTTTTATTAAAACCACGATTTCTATAATGGATCCTCCATGCATTTTAATTGAGGAAAATCACTATACATTCATTTATAAAATATTTAAATACGGAGTTTTAAATGAAAAATCCTCCCACAGTGCATCAGGTAATGATGCGATCTTTTTAGTGAACATTAAAGATATGTATGAATGAATAGATCCAGTATCAATTAGTGCATTAGATAGTTTTTTTTGATTAATATACCAACTATAACATAATTTTGGCATTAATTTCAATTTTTTTCTTCTCATAAGCCCAAAATTTCACCACTTTCATATTCATGGATAGATTCCTTTGACACTTGTGAAATTTATTTGAATTGTATCACATATTTCTTCAAATAATCCCTTAAATATTTTTTCATTCTTTTTTCCCTTATCCAATGATCTTAAACACCCATTTCTCCACACTGGTAACAAACTCTTATTCCCTTTAGGAAATTGACATTTTATTTCTCATCACTATTATGTCATGTGGGAAATTTTACCATTCCTTTATCCTTTTCCAAATTCATTAAAGTTAAAGCTCATGCAGCCTCTTTGTACATTTCATCCATTTTAAAATAAAATATTTAGATAAATATTTCTCAATAATGAATGAACAAGTAATTATATCATCATTGGGTGAGAATGTTTTATAGGTTGATTCCCATAGAAGGTTTGGGTTTAACAACTAAATGAATTGATTGATCTTTCGTTTAGCATTATGTACTTAATCGAAAATAGGTCTTTCAAACCTTTCCAAATTTACAACATACTTGAAACATATTACACTTCAATTTGTATTAAATTCAAGAACTTTATTTCTATTCCATCTCATCAATAACGATAAAAGTAATATTAAAAGATTATCACCATAAAATATTTTCCTTCCACATTTACCACCCCCTCTTTCTTCTAAGTACATTCAATCATATATCATTATTGATCAAAATATCCCTTTAAAAGATAGGAAATCCTAACTACCATATCCATTTCACTAAATCTCAAATCCCAAAATACCTTTTTAAGCGACATGATCAGTTATATAGATGAAAAGGGATTCATGGTTTCATTTAGGAATAATGGTTATTGCATTATGATGAAGATTAAATTATTTTTCTATAGTTAATATTAATAGATTGTTCCTTAAAATCAAGGTAATTGTTCATAACATGATTATACTAAAAAAATATTATTTTAATCCACTCGTCTCTTACACCGTCCTCATCGAATTTTTATGGAGGGAAACCCCAATATTTATTATAGGTACTGACATGGTTTATATTTCTTATATTACATACCATAATTATAAAATGATATATACCTTATCAATTCATGAAATAAAACTATGAATTAAAAATAATGGTATATAATTCATATGAGTTTATTGTAAATTCATGTTGTGTTACATATAAAAATTTAATGAATATCATAAGGGGTTTTCTCATAGTATTGTTCTCTAACTATGTTCTTATAGATATATTTCTTATAGTTTCTACTAAACATTATATGACACCAACTACAACACCCCAAATGCAGTAACCTAGTGATGGTGGTAATTTAATTATAGTTATATAGAATACATAGATCACAATTCATAAGATCTAGATGATTAGTAGTATAAGGAATATATATACAGAAATTATTATTACATAATATTGGGAACATAAGGTCCAACATCTAAAAACATTAAAATTTATTATTTTTCTATCCAGATATACATTTTACACAATGTACTCTTCCTGCATTCTTTGGTAAATGGGAAATAATAAAAATTGGTGAGATTAAATATTCATTAATGGGATGTGTATAATAGAAAATAGCATACATCAGAGTGAAATCCATGATTGTACATAAATACATAAATGGAATGAAAAATAGATATTCGAGAATAAAATATTCATTAAATTTATTAAAATTAATGAATTAATTATTTAAAATACAAAAAATAATTTTTCTAAGGGGTCTTACTAATATATCGAGAGGATATATAATTTGAGGCCCATCTATCAAAAAATAGGCTTGTGCATCCATAATATGATGATAATGGATAAATAATAAATTTCATAATGTTCCTTAAGAAACCTATTACATATATGAGGATATTAATCAATAATTTTCCATATATAAATAATAGATATATGTAATTGCAATATTTCTCCATTCTATGGAATATTACGACTAACTAGTTGAATTTCACAAAATAAACGTAGAAACCATGTGGTACATACATTGTAAGGGAATGTACACTTATCAAAGTAATAATATTGTGGTGCTAGTGAAGGGTATTTTTATGGTGTAGTAATATAATTAGATAATAATACTTCACTATGGTTTTAATGATATTTTTAATTTTTATGAGTATATACTCTACGAGTGTCAAAATATGATTGATGTTAGGCCCATTTTTGGTGAACTGAGTGTAGATTGAGTTAATAAAAAACCAATGTTCTTTAGGGTACTTATCCCTTCAATGATGGAAAATTAGTTCTTCCCCGGCTACCTCTTATGCACTCAGAGTTCGTGATCAGCTGATCCTTTCTAGGTCGGATTGGGAGCTTCAAATTTACTGAGTTTTTGGGCTTTACATCCCATAATTGTGGTTCTCCAAGCGTCTCCTTCATCTTATAGGGTTTTGTTCTTATTTTCTCTAGGGTTTATCTGCCAATTTTTTTTTTCCATTATTGAGAGCCGGTTTATGGGTTCCCGGTACCCCATTACAAGATTTCAAAACAACCTCTACCACCATTACAAAATAAAAACAAAACCACTGTGACTGAGAAACCATGAACAGGGGCATAAGAGCATCAAAAAAACTGGCCAAACCTCAGAAAGGATTACCTTGAATGTCCCACGGCTCGACCATCTATACCGCCCCAAAACCTCCTGTTGGAAAACTCCGGAGGAATTCACCCAGCCTATAAGTGAAGTGAAATGGACAAGAGTCCATCCACATAGGACATCAAAGAATCCAGACTGAAGACGACCAAATTCTGATACCTAAAGCACCCAAATCCGTAGCTAACCCAGAAAAGTGTTCCCATCAAAAAACATCAAACCGGAACAGAACAAACAACACCAAGAAAATCCATAAAAACCGAATGAAACTTCATCATCAAGGTTAACTAAATGCATTAAATAGTAACTTAAGTTCCCTAGTGGCAGCCTTCCTAAACAATTTCCATGAGATGGATGTTACCTGGATGTTTGGTGATCCCATCATCAACTATTCAAATCCTGTGGCCAGCTGGTCCCAAGATTGAATGTACTCCACAATACTAATCATCCCTTGATTAAAGCCCCCAACAAGAATTAGATCCTGTTTATCAATCCAAGCATATTGCTCCTCATTAAGAGCCATATTTAAGGGCCTTCCCATCATTTTCGCAGCCTCCTCCTTAGAAGCATTAAGCAACAGTACCTGTTCTGTCACCTCCTCCTGAGAGCTTACCAACAAAACCAGGTGTTGATCACCCTGGTCCTCATATCTTTGATGAATCTCATATACCAGGATTTCCTTCTTGCTGTTAAGCTTCCTAGTTGACCGGGTTTCCAATGGAGGTGGTAGGGATGAGTAGTCCTTCTTACCCCTCCTCCTCCTATTACTCTTCTGTTCCTTTGGACTTACTGCTTCTCCATTAGAATGACTGGATCTGTCAATGCGGACATTCCAGCTACCTCCAACTGCATCAGATTTGTTAAATAGATCAAAACACAATCCAACCTCGCCTAACCCCTCAAACCTGTTACTCAAATGAATAGGGGAACAATCCCTTGGATGAGAAACCCTTAGAATCCCTTCCCTGGAAGGGTCAACCGCCTCTGTTTCAGTCCCCTGAATCCCCTTCCACAAGTCTTCAATGACATCAGCAACTAATGGATCACTCTGCCTCCTTACAACCTTCTTCACATGCGGCC
Organism: Viscum album; assembly: GCA_963277665.1. Taxonomy (NCBI): domain Eukaryota; kingdom Viridiplantae; phylum Streptophyta; class Magnoliopsida; order Santalales; family Viscaceae; genus Viscum; species Viscum album. The sequence goes on along the minus strand of OY728119.1, from coordinate 1,425,724,587 downwards.
GAGGTTGGGTTGGTCGGCTAGACCCAGCCTCAATAGACAATTCAAAATTCCCTAAGAAACAGTCAGGTTGTGTTCCCTCCCTATGCAGACTGCCGGAAGGCACTCGCCTTCCCATAGTTGGCATCTGTTCCTCCTTCCCCAACATACCAGGCCTCTCACAACCACCAGCACCCTTCCTAGAGATAGATCAAAACCCCCTACGACATTGGTTCAGAGAGTGACCCAAACGTTTGCACCCCAAATAGAAATATGTCCAAGTCTCATAAACAACATGCTGTTTTCAACGATACTCCTCCCCCAACGTAATCCAGACATACTCAAAAGGCATCTGGGAAACATCCATTTCAACGCATATACACGGATTCACAGGATGTCAAAGAGCCTCAATGTGACTATCTGAGCACATATACCTACCAATCATGTTTCCTAGCATACGCAAAACAACAGGGTTTTGAAATGGGAGAGGAAGGTTGGAAAATCTTATCCATATCACCATAGAGGGAGTATCCCGCATGATGTGAATATCAAAGGACCATCGAAGCAAGAAGAATCTAAAACCATTGAAGCTGTGTGGCGCACTTGACCAAGCTTTGTTGAGGTCTACCTCTGAGCTGAAATGGATCATAGTCTGCCAATTATCTAGAAGACAAATTGTAACCCTATCCTGTAGCTTCCATGTTCCTGGTTTCTTTTGCGTATTTAGTTTGTTATTCGATGCGGTGTTTGATTTTTTTGGATTTTTTTTGGATCTATTGGGTATGATGTATTTATTACTGTTGGTTGTTCACATTGGATGTATGAAGTCGGTTCGAGGCTTCATTGTAGAGTTTATCCATATATTTTCCGATATTAGTGGAGGATAGATTCCATGGATGGGGTGGGGGAGGGTTAGGTTGTTATCTCAGACATTGAAAATGTACTATTGGTTTGGGATGATGTGAACGGTGTGTTAGGGTGAGCTGCTTGAGTTTCCTAGGTTTGGAGTATGATGTCTATGACAACGGTGGCACGTCAAACTCTTCAGCGTAGTTGGTGTTTTGTGGATGATTGTGACAACAACTTCAGTGCATGAATTATTATACATCAATGGATCTATGTGATGCTTGTTATTACTCCAACCCATAATTTTTTTATTTTTCTCTGGTCTAGATCCTTGTTTCCCCCAATATCTCAGAGTTGGAGATGTGCTATGAGCTTCAAGGATCTTTGGGATGTGATTTTGTGCTGATGACTTTAGGAGGAAGGCGATGTCGATAGCATGATCCTCGACAGTGAGGAGGGTTTGGCTATGGTGATGAGGATGACAGTGGTTGGATGTGACTTCCCAGACCCGACTGCCCCTCAACCTGAGCCCCGAGCCTGGTTGGAAACATAACCCCTGGTTTGTCTCCCCATAGGCCAAGGGTTTCCGACTAGTAGTGGGGGTGTAATGGTAAGTTAGTGGGGATATTGTACCCCCATGCCAGAGTACACAGTGGAATAACATCAAATTAATAGAATATCGAAAGCAAAAAAAAACGGATAAGCCGGAGAAAACGGAAACATAACCAAACAACAGAAGTAAAGTAACCCTGTATAACACACAAAATCCTCATAGGCAGTGTCCGATACAATGTGGATGTGTGGCATGCTGATACAAAAGTAAACAAAAGACTGGAATGCTACAAGTATTACAAAAGGAACAAAAGGTTGTCCATGATCTTCCCTAGCAATGCTCGGTCCTCTGCTCTAGAACTCCAGCTATAATGTACAAGTATCAACCACCTACAGCTGGGGCCTTTCCCCTACTAGTACCTGTGGTAGTAAAGTCTACATGGGTGCCCAGGAGGCCTCCCAGGTAGGGTGTGAGACAAGTCTCAGTAGGCCACCACCAACGATGTCTACGTGTAGTCCAATTAGGTGTTCGCAGTAATAGTGATCAATAGGGTGAAAGTAAGTAGACCAAGCAATAAACAAGCATCCCGCTCAGGTTCCAGAAGGACACCTGGTGGGTCTACCTGCTTCAGCTCACGTTTCGTATGTCTGTAAGAATCACTTGCTTATTTAGATATATATATATATATACATATATATAAATATATATATAATATGTTGTGTAGGACTGGGAAGGAACTCATGGACATCCTTAACCCAGGGGTAGTGCTCTCGATCCTACCCCTGACCCAACAATAAAAATCAATCAAGGGAGCTCTAACAGTCTACCCTTAGCCCAAAGCTATAACATAGGGGAGCTCTCACGGTCTAACCCGGGCCCGAACCTGTATCATTTAATTAGGGGAGCTCTCACGGTCTGCCCCTAGCCCGAAGCCGTATCATACGGGAGCCCTCAACGTCTACCCCATGCCCGAAGCTTAATAATTTAATTACCATAGGTTATAAGGAACACACTTCTTATAACAATCATAACAATGTACCATGGCATTTCCATCACACAATATCACATAATCACATTTCAAGCAAACATGCATTTAAAATAATAAAAGGGGTTTAGTCTAACTCATCCTAGCCAACTCCTAACAAAAACATCCCATTTGCCTCACATGGAAAATTGCTTTCAAGACATACCCATAAGGTCCAAAGGTGAAAAAGGTATAAAAATAAAGGTATAACACCTATGGGTGTCCATACTGGGGTCATACGGTACCCAAACAACCAAAAGAGGGTAGTTACCATATCCCCTATCACAAGGGTCATTTAGATAGTAAATAGTCAATATAAAAAAGGGGTTTGGAAAAAGGCAAACCACGACATGACAAAATAAACACAAGAACGACGAAAACTCAAAAGGAGAACACATGACCACCTTCCTTAGGGCTGTAGACGTAGGCTCGCTCGATATAGACCTCAGATTCGATGTAGATTGGAAGAGATCTGAGTTCCAGTCCAATGACCTGAAAATAAGGTATATGAGCCTACATCAATATAGCATGACAGAAGGCAAGATTTTCTGAGGAGAAAGGGGTGTGTGAGGTAAGCCTTTCCTTGGCACTTCCAATGCTTCCGACGGATCAAAGATCGGGTGCTGGCCGATGAAACGACAAGAGATCAAGAGAGGAGAGGGTTTGGGAGCTCAAAAGAGGGTTATTCCTCAGTTCTAGCCACTGGAACCAAAAGGAAATGTGAAAATATCTTATATATACTTAAAGGAGAATGTGTAATTTCACTATATACAGGGTCGCACGGTTTAGGCACATAGTTTACACAAACTGTGCGCACCTTACTACCTCCAGAATGCAGGGCTGTATGGTTTATCCAAACCATGCGACATTACTATTCCTGTCATGTGCAAACCGTGTGACCTTGCAGGTGCCCCTATCTTCAGTAGCACAGTTTATGCTAAACCCTGCGCATACCATGCGCAGGCCGTGCGCCACTGTCTGCAAGTCCATTTCCCAAACTCCCATGCTCCGAACAAGCCTTGTACACTCACCGGACCTTCTTTAGGATGTTACACACATTAAACAAGCTTAAAGGAAAGATTTGAAATAAAAAATAATGATCCGTACCTTTTCCAAAGAGTCAGGTCATTACAACCTCCCCTCCTTAAAGAAACTCATCCCCGAGTTGGCCTTCCGAGGGTAAAGAGGTGTCACTAGCGAAAAGCTACGGAAATTGAGATCGTATATCAACCTCCCACTCCCAGGTCTCATCTTGTACCCAGCCGTGCTGCCATAACACCCATAAAATAGGAACGGACCTGCCTTAGAGTGTCTTCATTCTCCGGTCGACAATTCACATCGGATACTCCTCGAAGGGAGCATCCATATCCAGTTCAACCTCATCAGGCTAAAACACATGAGTCGGATCTAAAATTTACCAGCGAAGCTGAGATACAAGAAAAACATTGTACATGTCCTCATATCTCTGTCGAAGTGCAAGCTGGTAAGCTACTGGTCCGATCTGCTTCACCACCTCAGAGGGTCCTACGAACCTTGGAAAAAGCTTACCCTTCTTCCGAATACGTCTCTACCTTAACCTGGGTGAGACCATCAAGAAAACCCAGTTCCCAACCTCAAACTCAAGAGTTTGTCGGTGCTTGTTAGCATAAGGCGGCTGTCTAGACCGAGCTGTCTGCATATGCTTCCTGATAAGTTGTATCTTCTCGGTAGTCACCTGCACAAGACGTGTTCCTAGAACAGTTGCCTTCCCATGCTTCATGCCAACACAAAGGCAAGCGATAAGGACTACAATATAAGGCTTCATAGGGAGACATCTCAATGGTAGCCTGAAATCTATTTTTATAACAGAACTTGACCAGAGGAATGTGTTTCTCCCATGAACCTCCAAAATCAAGAACACATGCACGTAACATATCCTCTAGTACCTGTATAGTCCGCTTGGTTTGTCCGTCAGTCTACGGGTGATAGGTTGTACTCAAGAGTACCTGCGTACCCAAGGCCTTCTGTAAACACTTCCAGAACCGAGATGTAGAATGAGAATCTCTATCTGAGACAACAGATCGAGGTGCTCCATGAAGGCGCACTATTTCATGGACATACATCCTTCCCAAGTTATCAACTGTGAAGGTCTCCCGCATAGGTAAGAAATGTGTTACCTTCAACATATGGTCGATGATAACCCATACCGCATCATTTCCATGAGGTGGCCTGGGTAATGCAGTAACAACGTCCATAGAAACATCGTCCCATTTCCACTCTGGGATGGACAACAGCTACAAAATCCTAGCCGGACGCTGATGTTCTACCTTCACCTGCTGACAGGTGGAACAACATGTGATGAAACCGTCTATCTCCAACTTCATGCTAGGCCACCACTTCTGTCATCGCAAATCATGATACATTTTGGCGATGCCTGGGTGAACTGCCCATGCTGAGGCATGGAAATCCCTCATCAGCTCCTCTCTGATGTCTGGTGGGACCCATACACACCCACAGAAAAATAAAGTATCACTTTCATCCATGGTCCAATACTTAGAGGCATCATCCGCGATACTTTCTCGTAAAACGAGGACTTTCGGATCTGATAACTGTCTTTCCCTAACCCATTCCAAAAGAGTAGATGTTACCGCTAAGGCTGAGAGAACAGTCTGACCCTGAACCTTATGAACCTCAACTTGATTCTCCAAAAATAGGGCTATCATCATCCACTCCTCATCAAATCGCCAAACTACCTGTGATTGTGTTTTCCGACTCAGCGCGACGACTACTGAATTTGCTTTCCCTGGAGTGTATGCCAATTCAAAATCAAAGGATTTCAGGTACTGAACCCACATGTGTTGCCTAAGATTTAGATCCCACTGAGTTAATATATATTTGAGGCTTTTGTGGTCATTGAATAACACAAAATCCTCTCCCAACAAATCGTGTCTCCAACAGCGTAGGACATGTACAGCTGCTACGAGCTTGAGGTCATGCGTCAGATAATTCCGTTCATGAGGCTTTAAATGACGAGAACCATATGCAACGACCCGCTCGTCCAACATCAAGACATCCCCAAGCATGATACCTGACATGTCATAATAGACCGTATAATCCCTGCTCAGCTCTAGCTAGATTAGTATCAGCACGAAAGTTAGTCTTCCCTTCAGTTCCTGAAAAGCTACTTCACAAGGTTCCGACCAACCGAATCTCACCGCCTTTTTTTTCAAAGCTGTAAGTGGTGCTGCTAGGTGTGAAAAATCCTCAATGAACCACCTATAATACTCAGAAAGCCCCAAGAAACTCTTGATATCAAAGACCTTCTTGGGCTTCTCCCATGGGAATACAACACTCACCTTCTCAGGGTCAACTGAAACTCCATACTCAGAAATAATGTGACCCAGGAAGTGAACATTATTTATCCAAAAGTGGCATTTAATGAGCTTATCATAAAGCTGATGCTCTCTTAGTATATTCAGCACGATCTCAAGATGGGTTGCATGGTCGTGTCTCGAGTGTGAATAGACTAAGATATCATCCACAAATACAACCACAAAAGAATCAAGGTAAGGGTGAAAAATACGATTTACAAGAGCCATAAAAACTACAGGTGCATTCGTAAGCCCAAATGGAATGACGAGGTACTCATAGAGACCATACCTACTCATGAACGACGTGCGAGGTATGTCTGAAGTCCTAAGATGAACCTGGTGACATCCCGACCTCAAATCTATCTTGGAAAATACCTTCGCTCCTCGAATCCGATCGAAGAGGTCATCTATTCGAGGCAAAGGATACCGATTCTTGATAGTCAGCAGATTTAACTCACGGTAATCCACACAAAGACTAAGGGTACCATATGCCTTCTTAGAAAAGAGAACCAGTGATCCCCAAGGAGAAGTGCTGGGACATATAAGGCCTTTTGCTTCTTGGTCCTCCAATTGACTCTTGATCTCCAGCATCTCCTTAGGTGTCATCCTTTAAGGAGGAATGGTCGCTGGTGCGTCTCCTGGTACAAGCTCAATTGTAAACTCCACCTCTCGCACTGGAGGTAGACCAGAGAAGTTATCAGGAAAGACATCTCTAAAGAGATCCACTATTGGAGGATAAGTAGTGGATTGTAACCCTTGTTCATCGATATAAATACTGCCAATCTGTGTCATGACACCGCCTAAACTAATGTTTTCTAGTCCTGCTCGCGTCTCACTAAGATCCCATTCTCCCTTATGCACATGCGTGTCGCCATCTGGTGACGTAAACGTCACACTCCGACGATAGCAGTCAATCTGGGCTCTATAGGGAAATAACCAGTCCATCCCGATTATTACATAAAAACCTGTCATATCCAGAACATACTGGTTCCACACAAAAAGGTAACCACCCACCTTGAGGGGACAATTCTGACAATGAAGAATGCCCTCTGAACGGATACCTAATTGGGTATCAAATGTGATCATACCTTGACACGACTCAACATCGAGGCCCAAACTCTCCGTGATAGGCTATGATATGAAAGAGTGAGAAGCGCCTATATCAAACAAATCATATACCAATGTAGCGGTAACTAAGGTCGTAACTCATATTGTAGATGGCCTGGCGTGCTGCTTCTGCGGCGTAGGCTTGACTGTATATAACTGGCCGGTACCATGACCCTGAGTCACAGCCTGACTACCCTGAGCAGACCCGCCCTACTGGTGCTGAGAGTCATACCCCTGGTTACCTCTGCCTCGACTGCCACCACGGCCTGATCGGCCGACAGTATTCCAGACGCCTGACTGATGTGATATTGCCGATCTAGCACCAGATCGTGGAGTAGGTGCAGATCCCTGCTCACTAGGCATTGAAGAGAAATTCATGCAGAAATGTTGAAGGTGACCCATCCTGCCACAGCCTCTACATTCTACTGGGTTCCCTGGATACTACGCCATGAAGTGTCCCTTCCTCCCGCACTGATGTAAAATATATGAACTATCTATGCTGGGAGCCTGACTACTGCCTCCCCCACGGGAAAACTCAAAACGTCTCTTCTGCCCTGAAGAAAACCCACTGGAAGCTTTTGGTGATGAACCGCCCTGGTTCGTATTATCCGCTTCTCTCAGATTCCGCTCAGTAATCAGAGCTTGGTTAATAATATCAGGAATAGATTTCACCCTGAACACATTTACCTAAGACCGGATGGGATAACTCAGGCCATCCTCAAAACGCATAGCGACCATCAGATCATCGACAGCTAGGGATGGGGAAAATGCTGAAGCTTGGTGAATTGGGATGAGTAATCCATGACTGTCATGGTTCCATGCTATAGGTTTATAACCTCCCTATCTCTCTCCTCTCTCAAGGTTTGGGGAAAGAAAAAGTCATAAAAGACTGCCTGGAAATCTTCCCAGGCCATGTCTCCCTGCTGTCTCGACTGGGTGATGAAGCCCCCACAACCTTCTAGCTTAATCATGTAGCATATAAATGGATAATTTGACTCTCCTCTCAGGAGGCGTCTCAAGATGTTAAAATATGGTCCAGATCACCTCTAGCAAAGACTCAGCAGCAAGAGGTCCGCCATCTTCGAAAAAAGTTGGGGGATGCTATAACTGAAACTCGTGGGTCAACTCTGCCATACTTGGGGAAGATCGCACGCTGCCTTGAATATTCTGCATCATCCTCAAGAAATCCTCATGAAACTGGGCATCGACGCCCATCTCCGGAATAGAAAAAGGAGCCATGGGTGGCTTGACTGGAAGATCAACTGGCAGCTCAGGTCCTTCCACCTCAGGAGAGTGGTCATCACCGCCTTCAGTGCGCACGAGTCGAGGACGTCGTGGAGGCATAATGCTACAATGCTAAATGAACATCTTAGAGAAGGAATGAAACAAAATAATGGTTGAACTCTAGAATCTGGGACATGTACTAAGCCTTACTACCCCTAATATCACCTACCCTATGACAACCCTTCTTTTTATTACGACTTAAACATGATTTATTACCTAAAACATCACTTGATACAACAAAGAAGATCGAGAGGTTTAGTGTCTTTGGGGCATATGATCATTACATAAAAACTTAGAACATGAAATACAACATCTTTATTGAAAACTTCCTTTACATGACCACTACATTCCATCGTACTTAGCATTGCATGGGATAACCTGAGGACATGCATAAGAAAAGGGTGAGCTATAAAGCCCAGTAAGGCAGTACACATGGAATAACATTAGGAGTAAAATATATGTTAGACAATAGGAATATCAATAGAGCATAAAATAAACATGAACATAAAGGCATGATAAATCATGATAATCATAAAATGGAAAAGTGGCAACAACACTTAACATGGAATTAGCATGAGGCAAGGCTCATTGCACATAAAGCATGAGTAAAACCTCTTTGCACATGAAGAAGGAGTAAACCCTCATTCCACTTGAATTAGCATGATTCAACACTCATTGCACATGACATATCATGATACTATACTTTACCCAATGCATTGGAGCGCTATAAGGGCGCACCCTTCTTAAACATTTCATTTCATGCATAACTTTGCCACATGGATCAAAAAACATGGATTCATAAAACATAAACATTTATTACACGATAAAGGAATGTCTAATTAATACATGAAACTTTGTAATCAATAAGTAAAGGTGTATAAAGTTGGATAACCTTGATGGAGAAATGGGCATGGTATCCACTACACAATGGCATTGGCTTAGAAAATCGGTGCGATTTCGGCAGCGTAATAGCGTGACATTAGAATTCATAAAAAAATGGTTGATGAGAGAGAAAGGGGTTACTCATCATATTTACATGTAATGGAAAGTAAGGAGGTCATTTATATACATGTACCGACAATTGTAATGGAATTTAGATTCACGATACAAAATTATTACTTGAATGTAAAAGAAGAGAGAGATGTTCCTTTCGAAATTTCGGCATAGTAACGGGTATACATGGGAGGAATTTAACGAGAGAGAAAGGGGTCTCCAATCATTCAAACAATAAGAGGGAAGTATGTGGGAGGTGAGAAACCATACCCCAACATTCATAATTGAAATTAAAAGGGCAATACAACATAAAGAAAATTGACATAAATAAGAAAGGAAGAAAAAACCCTCACTTGGAAGTGTGCTTCCAAAGGCTAGATACAGGCTTGTAAGAGGCTTCTTGGGAGCTTGGTGAACCTTGGGAGGATTCTAGAGAGAGTTGGGCAGTGGTTGGAGGAACTCCAAGGGCTTTCAGTGAGGAGGAAGTGGGATCTTGGGTGGGTTTATATAAGAAAGGTGAGGGAATTCTTTATTATTTAGGTTTCGGTCCCCTTACATTAAATTAATCCAAACCACAAACCATCCCATGGTTTTTGCCCATGGTTTTTGGAAAAGGGAAGAGAAAAGAAATATTTTATAAGGCCAAAGTCCTAAATTCTTAAAATAATAAGGTTGATTATGTGGAGGTGAGTCACACTCCCATGGAAATTAATTTAAAAAAGAAAAGTGTTGAATACGTCTTGCGGGGTCCATTAATGCTTTGAAAAGTAAGTCAAACAAACCCAAAATCAAATTATTTTAATGATAAAACATATATTAGCCGAACATAAGGATTATGGTATTTTATTACATCACCATTGGGTCATTATGATGTCATAAAACACATTATATATTTAAACGGTATTTAATTTTTACCCAAAAATTTGACTGTCTCAAAAAATTATGAAAAATTCACCGTTGGATAATTTCGACGTCCTGATTCTATAAATAACATTTTTTTTATCTAAAAAAATTTCTAAATATGTTAATTTTAACTTTTAATATAAAAACCGACATTTATCGAAAATTCACGGGTTTTGACAAAAATGGCTTTCAAACCTTAATAAAAAATTTTAATTGCATTCATAAAATTATAAGATCATTTGTATTTAATAAAAAAATTAATTCAATAATAATATTATTAATTTGTTAAAATATTATTTAATTCAAAAATCTCTTAATTTAATAAAATATATTTCTTAATTAAATAATAACTAAAAACACCATTTGTACTTTTAAAAACTATTTACAATTTATCAAAAATGACGAGAAATTATATTAATTATTATATAAAAAAATAATTTACATGAACATAGTACTACTTATTTGTTACATAACCCCTTAAAACAGCCGCATAAGACCTAAGGGTAAGGTGTGCGATGGTGACATAGTCTTGGGCGGCTCAGATAACATCACTCGAGTGGTAATATCTATCAACATCCAATTTTCCCATAGACGGTCCCGTTCGAGCTTGAAATGGTGAAGCTCAGCTTGGGTTTGGACAAGGGCGATGCCCAAGGATGCCACCTCTTTTCCGAGCTCCGACAAATGGGTTTCATATGGGGCAATTCTATTGGATGAGGCCATCGCTTATTTTTTCTGAGTAAATTGGATTGGTTGAGGTCCTATATTTATAATAATCATGTGATCACTGTTCAACAACTATATTAACAACGGTCACAATTCATAACATAAAACCAAAGAAGTTGACATCTTATAAAAACATTTTTCATAAATAGACATTTAACTGGATCAAGAGGGGTTTTCCATTAATGAATTTTTGGGTCTTTACAGTATTCCCCCCTTAAGAAATTTCGCCCTCGAAATTTTCCTTTTCCCACACTAAAACAAATGTGGGTAACTCAGCTTCATCATAACCTCCAATTCCCAAGTCACTTCTTCAAACTTGTGGTTTCTCCAAAACACCTTGACGAGGGGCATTGTCTTATTTCTTAGAACTTTTTCTCTACGATCTAAGATCTTCACTGGTTGCTTCTCATAATAAAGATCGTCTTCCAATTGTACCACCTCAGAAGAGAGTACATGTGAAGGGTCTGGTATGTACTTCCTTAAGAGGGATGCATGAAAGACATCATGCACTTTAGCCATGGTAGGTGGAAGTGCTAGTCGATAGGCCACAGCCCGAACACGATCAAGAATCTCGAAGGGGCCGATGTACCTTGGACTTAACTTCCCTTTCTTTCCAAACCTCATGACCTTTTTCCAAAGAGATATGCGTAGAAACACCATGTCTCCAAATTTAAACTCAAGGTCTCGACGAAGATTATCTGCATAACTCTTCTGTCGACTCTGAGCTTCCTTGATATGTTGTTGAATGGTTTTCACCTTCTCCACCATTTCCTCGACCATTTCTAGTCTATGTAGCTTACGTTCACCGACCACATCCCAACATGCTGGTGTTCTGCACCTTTTCCCATACAGGGCTTCATATGGTGCCATTTGGATGCTCGAGTGGAAACTTTTATTATAAGAGAACTAAACAAGAGGAAGATGTTGATCCCATCCTCCTTTAAAGTCCATTGAGTTGACTCTCAACATATCCTCATGTTTTTGGATAGTCCGCTCGTATTGGCCATCAGTTTGAGGATGATAGGCCGTACTGAAGTTCAGTTCAGTATTCAAAGCATGTTGAAGACTCTTCCAAAACATAGAGGTGAATCTTGGATCTCGGTCATACACAATAGATAGTGGTACACCATGAAACCTTACCACTTCCCTGATATATATCCGTGCCAGATGATCCAAAGAGAAATCCTCTCGAATAGAAATGAAGTGTGTAGTCTTTGTAAGATGATCCAAAACAACCCATATTGCATTGTTGCCTTTGGATGTCCTCGGATGTCTGGTGACAAAGTACATGGTGATGTTTTCCCATTTGCATTCTGGTATGGGAAATAGTTTCATCATCCCATTAGACTTTTGCCTCCCTGTATTCACATACTGACACACCAGGCACTTTGATATATATTCAGCGATCTCCTTCTTCATATTATCTGAACAAACGTTTTCTCAGAGATCTCGATACATCTTTGTGCTCCCTGGGTGAATAGAGAGATTTGAACTATGTGCATTATCCAAATGTTCCTTCTTCAGCTCCAGACTTGATGGAACACAATGTCTTTTCCCAAACCGCACAATTCCTTCTTCATTAACATTAAAGTCTGAGGATTTCCCTTTTTTGATAGCTTCCACCTTTTCATGAATTCCCACATCCTCCTTTTGATCATCCTTTAATCTTTCCAAAAGAGATGGTTGAGCAATCATTTTTGAAAGGATTGATGATGTTCTCTTCTTTATGATTCACACGTCCATCTTCATTAAGTCTAAGAGGATTGGATCCTTCTCAATTATCATCATTGATAGAATTGCTGGGTCCTTTCTACTTAGGGCATCTGCCACCTTGTTCACTTTCCCAGGACGGTGATGTATTGAACAGTCATAATCCTTGATGAGCTCTATCCATCTTCTCTGGAACATATTAAGCTCTTTCTGTGTGAATATATATTTAAGACTCATGTGGTCAGTATATATCTCACATTTCACTCCATAGAGACATGCCACCAGATTTTAAAGGCAAAGATCACATCCGCCAACTCCAGATCATGCGTTGGATAGTTTCGCTCATGGATTTCCAACTTCCATGAGGCATAGGATATCACTTTATCATTATGCATCATCACACAACCTAATCTTTTCTTTGAGGCATCACTGAATACCACAAAAAGTTCCCCACTTGTGGGTAAAGTGAGAACAGGCGCAACGATAAGCCTCTTTTCAACTCCTTGAAGCTTTCTTCACATTCATGACTCCAAGCAAACTTTACTCCCTTTCGAGTTAGCTTGGTATGAGGGTTGGACAATCGTGAGAAATTTCTCACAAATCGTCGATAATATTCAACTAACCCCCAGAAGCTACGGATATCCGTTACCGATGTTGTCCTCGTCCATCCCTCAACTGCATCTGTTTTGGAGGGGTCCACAAATATCCCATTGCTTGTGATTATATGGCCCAAGAATGAGACCTCCTTTAACCAGAACTCACACTTGCTGTACTTTGCATAGAGCTTCTCCTTGCGCAAAGTCCCTAGTACAGTTTTTAAATGCTCCTCATGATCCTCCTTGGTTTTGGAGTATATTAGAATATCATCTATAAATACTACCACAAATTTTTCAAGGTAATCTCTAAATAATCTATTCATCAAGTCCATGAATATTTCTGGAGCATTGGTGAGTCCTAAAGGCATTACTATGAATTCATAGTGCCTGTATCTTGTACGAAAAGCAGTCTTGGGGACATCTTCCTTGTTCACCCTTACATGATAATATCCCGAACGCAAGTCAACCTTGGAGAAGTATTGTGCTCCATGCAGCTGATCAAACAAGTCATCGATTCTTGGGAGAGGATACTTGTTCTTTATTGTGATTTTGTTAAGTTCACGATAATCGATGCAAAGCTGCATTGACCCATCCCTCTTCTTGATGAAGAGGACTGGTGCACCCCATGGTGAAGCACTTGGACGTATAAACCCATTATCCAGATTCTCCTGTATTTATTTCTTTATCTCTTCAAGCTCTACAATAGCCATTCTATATGGAGCCTTGGATATTGGTAACGCCCCAGGAATAAGTTTAATTGAGAACTCAACATCTCTTCTTGGAGGAAGACCAAGCAGTTCCCCGGGAAAGACTTCAGCGAATTCCCTCACAACAGGCAATTCTTCAAGGATGGTTTCTTCCTTGGACTCAATCATCTAAGCCAGATATGTGTTCTCATAAGGCAGTAATATCCATGCTTGAGATGATGGAGCTAAATGAGATTCATCTTCCTCCTGACACTTTTAAAGAATCAGGGGTCGATTCTCCATATGGAGTGTGATTTCCCTCTCCCGACAATTTATGTTGGCTCTATATATTGAAAGCCAATCCATGGCAAGAATTGCATCAAATTACACCATAGGGAGTATGACGAGGTTTTCCAGGAAATTCAATCCACAGATTATAACAGGGGAGGAATTATATTCATGGGATGCAATGATTTCCCCATTTTCTGTACTCACCGACATGATTACTTCCATGATTTGTGGTGGTGCTGGGATTGTTCTACTAAACTTTCGAGATATAAAAGAATTCATAGAACATAAATCAAAAAGTACGTTCTCTATTCTTGAATGAATAATTAGCGTACCTGTCACCACTTTGTTTTTGGGGTTCACTTCGGCAGAAGTGATGGAAAAAGCTCTTCCTTGCTGTCTTGGAGGTTGTTGGTTGCCTCCGATAACCCTTGGATTAGGGCACTGATTTTCAAAATGACCCGGTTCTTTTCATTTGTAGCATTGAACGACGCGTTGATGTTTGAACGGAGCGTTCCTCTCCACTGTCGCAGCCGCTGGTCCTTCTTGCCGACAGTTAAAAGCTAGGTGCCCTTCTCTTCCACACCTGAAGCATTTTCTCGTCCCCAAAAGGAAATTTCCAGGGTTCTTCTTTCAGCACTTTGGGCAAGTGGGGTGTTGGATCTTCATTGCACCGTTGGATTTGTCCATCGGACCACCAACATTGAAGTCCACCTTACACTTCTTGTCCCTATGATACCCCTGTGATTCCCCGATCTCCATTTCGACCTTGAGGGAATATCAGACAATTTCCTCATAGCTGTCGAAGTCACGGATCGCTAATGCTTTCCGCAAGCTAGGCTTCAGCCCACCAAAGAAGAAGTCAACCTAGCATTTGGGGGTAACGACAAAGCCGGAAACATATCGTGCAAGCCTTGTGAAGTTTTTCCTCATATGCTCCAATAGATTCTTCATCATTTTGCTTGAGGGAAAGGAAGTCCCTTTCCATATTAAGCCGGAGGGTGCGCGGAAAATATTTATCGAAAAACATCTTCTAGAAATCCTTCCATTCCAATGCCCCAATCTACTCCTCAGGCTTCGTATTTTTGATCAACGTCCACCATTGATCAGCTTCACCCTCCATACGATAGGAATGTCACGACCCGCCCTCGGGGTCCGTGCCGTGACTACCCCATGCCCGCCTTCCATAGGCCAGGGACTGGCGACTAGTACCAAGGCGTAAATCCCGGTAAAAAGGGAAGGCATTGCCTTTGTAAAGTAAACAAACACCACAGAGTAAGCAAGCGGAAAGTAAACACTAAGAAAAAGCAGAGTACAACTAAAAGTGCGGAAAAGTAAATGGGCCAGTATACAAACCCAAACTGAAAGTAAAGTACAACTCGAAAGGGAAAACAGCAACTGAAAAGTAAAAGCCGCTACACCGAGCTGTACACTGGAAATCCCACCTGAAGGGTGGGTACAGATAGCTCCACTGCTCCACGGGTCCCGCCGTCCGCTCCGAGCACGTCCCGCCCAGTGGTCCACCTCCAGGTACCGTCCTGCTCTGCAAGCCTCAGCTAAGATCAACGATGTCCGTCGTCTGCAACCAACACAACATAGTGCGGGCAAAGCCCGTGCAGGGGTGAGTATAAGCTACTCAGTAGGGATCCCGAGACCCCTGAAGGTCTCTCAAATCCACAAGGATAAACCATGAAGAAATGTACAATCACGAAGTAACAACCGACACTGCTTAGGTATATGCCCATACATATACCTAAGTCATCAATTTCAAATACGCTCCAACCTCCGAGCCCAAGTAAAACTCAGTCCACACAGGAAAGTAAACGTATTCCACATAGGAAAGCAAAACGTAATCCACACAGGATTGCACAACACAATCCACACTGGAAAGCAACAGGCTTCATCTCACACAGGTATACTTCTTCAAAAGACGATAAAGATGATCTATGATCCATATAAGTCGTCGGACCCACGAAGGATCGATAGGTAACTAACCCCCGCAAAAGACCCACACAGGATCGGGCCCACACAGGACCTGTAGGCGCTGGTTCACACAGGACCGCTGAGCGCAAAGACCCACACAGGATCGGACCCACACAGGATCGGGCCCACACAGGACCTGTAGCACTGATCCACGTAGGATCGCTGAGCACTGTAGTCGTCGTCGTCGAATCCACACAGGATCGGGCCCACACAGGACCTGTAGCACTGATCCACGTAGGATCGCTGAGTGTTGTAGTCGTCGTCGTCGAATCCACACAGGATCTCTGTACTGTCGTCGTTGCAGTCACAGTAGCAGTAGTAACAGTAGTAGTCACAGTAACAGTCGCAGCCAGCACTAGGGTTCCCGCACACAGCAAGCTCGTTCGGAGGGTCCGCTCCATGAGCCGAGAGGATGATACATCAACTGTCACAAGTTCCAGAGTTGATGTATCCAAAAGTTCCGTATCGTCAACAGGAACTCAACGCAACAGACAACGCGTTGATCGGACGCCCGGTCTGAGAGTTATTGGCATTTTCGTCCCCGGGGCCCGGTTGGTTTTTAAGGCAAAACCAACCCGACCGTACTCCACCTGCGTCCAAACCTCGGGCGGAGTATGCCAAAAGATTCGTCTCACTAAGAGGAACACAACACAGCTGACGGCACATCAATCGGACGTCCGTAGCTCAAGATATGAGCGTTTCCGCTCCGAATGCCCGGTTGGTTTCGTGAACGAACCAACCTGGCCGAACTCAAAGTATTCTGAAACCTTGAGTGCGATATATCGAAACGACCGTCTCGATCCAAGGATCGCATCGCCGCTGACGGTTCGTCAATCGGACGTCCAGTCTGAATGATATCAGCCTTTCCGTCTCTCACCCACCCTGGGAAACTTCCCAGGAGGTCACCCATCCTAATCACTACTCTAAGCCAAGCACGCTTAACTACGGAGTTTTAACCACGTAGGCTCCCGAAAAAGAAGGTGCGCCTTGAGTATAGTATACCGAAACGACCGTCTCGATCCAAGGATCGCGTTGCCGCAGACGGTTCATCGATCGGAGGTCCGTGGCTCAAGTTATGGCCAAAAGACCGAAGTCGTCTCGAAAACGGGGGGTCCGGGTCCGGGCCGACCCGGCCCGACCCCCCTGGTCTGACCCGACCCGGATCCGACCCGAACCGGGTCGGACCGACCCAATCCGCTGGACCCGGCCCGGCCGGTGGCGGCGCGGCGGCGCGGCCCGGCCAGCGGCGGCGCGGCCAGGGGGCCGCGCATGTGCCGCACGCGGGGGGGGGGGGGGGGGGGGGGTAAACCCCCCCTTTTTTCGGATCTCGGCCGGCCTAAGGCCGGCCGTTTCTTTCTCATGCGGGACCCGCGGGTCCCGCCTCCTAACCAAATCGGCGGCCGGCCGCCTTCTTCTTCTCCGCTGCGGCCGTAGCCGCGGCTCTTCCCTGATCTCCGGCGGCCGGCGAGGCCGGCCGCCTTCTGGCTGCTCCGCCGCGGCCGTAGGGCCGCGGCCTTCCTGTTCTCCGGCGCCGGCGAGGCCGGCCACCCTGGCTGCTCCGCCGTGGCCGTAGGGCCGCGGCCCTTCATGATCTCCGGCGCCGGCGGCCCGGCTGGCCGTCGGTCGCCTCCTTGTTCCGCCGCGGCCCGCCTCCGGCCGTGGTCTCTTTCGTAAACAACGACGCGGTGCGTCGGCACCGCGTTTCTTCGTCGCAGCTCGCTCCGGCCATTAATTCTTTTGTTCCTGCGCGGTTGCGACGACACCGCGCAGTCTCCGCTAATTTAACACGAAAGAATAGAAGGGGGA
Source organism: Viscum album (assembly GCA_963277665.1). Classification (NCBI taxonomy): domain Eukaryota; kingdom Viridiplantae; phylum Streptophyta; class Magnoliopsida; order Santalales; family Viscaceae; genus Viscum; species Viscum album. Next base: position 1,425,706,756 of record OY728119.1, on the reverse strand, counting down.
GGAGAATCGGCCGTGTTCGTGCGGTCCGGTCTCCTCCCGTTATAACGATATCAGTTGTCCAATCGTATAAACACAACAATGAATGTTTCACAATTTTTAATAAAAATTGGAACTACGCCCAACGGATTATTCTTTCATGTTCGAGGGAATGAAAACACGTAATTTAAAAAAAAAGACAAACCCCCTACCTTGAAAATTGACGTCACATGTCGGTTATCGCGGAGGAAGGCGTCGCGGCGTCGAACGTAGATTCTGTGGACGTCGGGGTGCGTCCGAGGAGGGAACAACGTCTCTTCACTTGTCGCTTAAGACGAAGAAGAGAGGTACGTTGTCGTTGGCGATGATTACCACGGTCGGCGACTTCTCCCTTGTCGAGGAGGAAGATGAAGACGGAAGAATCCGGGACGCCGAGTCTCGATGGTCGTGGGATCGATGTTCTTTGTCGGAGAAGAACCGTTCTTCACGTTCTTCGTCGAAGACGAAGAAGATCTTCAAGTCTCTCAACGATTCTCCCAATCCTCTCAAGTAACAAAGGAACTAACCCAAAAATAAATCAAGCTTACACTTAATTTATTAACACAACCCAACATTTGGAATTCAAGAGTTTGAATTTCAAAAACTCAAAATTAAACTCACTTATTAATTATACATGAGTTGTATAATTAATTAAAAGTTAAGTTGTCAAGCCTTTAAGAGGGAGAGAGGGGAGTTAGGGAATTTGAGGGGTTTTGGCACATTAAGTGCAAGGGAGTTTAAGGGGGTAGAAGAGAGTTAAGGGGAAGGTGACGGGTTGGGGATCGTGTGGGCCCCACCTCACCTTAATCCTCACTTGGTTAGTTAGGATCTTGTGATTCCACCCCAACTTCCACACTTAGGATATAACCACTTAAGAAGATAAATAAAATAAATATTGTATAACAAATTTATTTTACTCTTCATTTCATCCATAAAATTAAACATCTCCTCCTAGGAAAACGCAACTTCGGGAAAGGTCTCCTTAAGCGAATATCGGCGCTACGAGTTCATCGGTGTCCTCGGATTTCGATTCCGAGCACCGGATCAAAAGTTAGGAAATCCCGCTCGTTCGTTCACTGAACGTACCCGAGCCAAACTTCGGAAATTAATTCCGGGCACTCCGGGCCTCGGAATCAGTTGCCGTTAGAAACCGCGCTCTTGTAAAATTTCAAAGAAAATTAAGAAAAAATTTCCCTTGAATTTTACGGGTCTTTACAAGGAATCCAGGAGAACCTTCTCTTGTTCAGAACATTGAAGTATGGAGAATATCTTTTCAATGGAGTTTATCCATTGTTCAGCGATCGTGAGATCAGATGATCCACTAAAAGTAGGAGGCCTTTGTCTCATGAAGCTATAGATAGCGACTTGTTTTTTATTGGGGGGGGGGGGGGTTGAACGTTCCTCTTGACCCATGTTTCTATTCAAAAAATGAGTTAGCTTAGAGAGAAGTGTGACAAAGTTCGCGATTCCCGCTCCCATTGGATTTGGCATCTCATTCGTACAGTCATCACACTGAACTTCACAACGGTTGTTATCCCGAGTCCCCCTATTACCGGCCATTGGCTGTAATAAAAGTAAATTTAGGGGTAACACATAAAGGATAATCCAAATAAAAAAGTTGATGACTTATAAATAAACTTCCATTTCCTTAACTCATGAGTCTATAGGCTTCAATCTAGGCTTTTCATGATCTACTTTCTAACATATATTCTTAGGGGCATTTTTTTATTCCCTTAATAAGGGTTCATACTAATCTTGTGAATTTATCAAAAGATATCCCCCAGGAGTGTCGTAACCAAGAGTGCAGCAAGGCCCGTTGTCGTGCACCAGTTCCCGTTCGAGTCTATCTCAAAGCGGTGTTTTCGGGTTTTACCCCTAGGATACATCTGTGCTAGAGCCACCCCTACCTGCTCGTATCCAGACAGGGATGTATTTTTTTGATAAACCACTTACTTAGTATTTAACAAAACTTAGGGATGTTTTTATTATACTGAGTCTTGTATCTAAGGCTTTACTAGGGTTTCCAAATCCCAAAAATAACTAAACCAATCCTTTGATACCAACTATGACAACCCTGCTTTTTATTACGACTTAAACATGATTTATTACATAAAACTTCACTTGATACAACAATGAAGACCGAGAGGTTTAGTGTCTTTGGGTCTTAGGATCATTACATAAAAACATAGAACATGAAATACAACATATTTATTGAAAACTTCCTTTACATGACCACTACATTCCCTCGTACTTAGCATTGCATGGGATAACCTGAGGACATGCACAAGAAAAGGGTGGGCTATAAAACCCAGTAAGGGAGTACACATGGAATAACATGAGGAGTACAATACATGTTAGACAATAGGCATATCAATAGAGCATAAAAGAAACATTAACATAAAGGCATGATAAAGCATGATAATCATAACATGGAAATGTGGCAACAACACTTAACATGGAATTAGCATGAGCCAAGGCTCATTGCACATAAAGCATGAGTAAAACCTCATTGCACATGAAGCACGAGTAAACCCTCGTTTCACTTGAATTATCTTGATTCAACACTCATTTCACATGACGTATCGTGATACTATACTTTACCCAAGGCATTGGAGCGCTATAAGGGTGCACCCTTCTTAAACATTTCATTTCAGGCATAAGTGTGCCACATGGATCATAAAACATGGATTCATAAAACAAAAACATTTATTCCACGATAAAGGAATGTCGAATTCATACATGAAACTTTTTAATCAATAAGTAATGGTTCATAAAGGTGGATACCCTTGATGGAGAAATGGGCTTGGTATCCACTACACAATGGCATTGGCTTAGAAAATCGGTGCGATTTTGGCAACGTAACGGCATGACATAAGAATTCATAAAAAATGGTTGATGAGAGAGAAAGGGGTTTTTCATAATATTTACCTGTAATGGATAGTAAGGAGGTCATATAGATACATGTACCAACAAATTTAATGGAATTTAGATTCACGATACAAAATTATTGCTTGAATGTAAAAGAAGAAAGAGAAGTTCCTTTCGGAATTTCGGCCTAGTAACGGGTGTATATGGGAGGAATTTAATGAGAGAGAAAGGGGTCTCCAATCATTTAAAAAATAATAGGGCAGTATGGGGGAGGTTTGAAACCATACCCCAACATTCATAATGGAAATTAAAAGGGCAATACAACTTAAAGAAAATTGACAAAAATAAGAAAGGAAGAAAAAACCCTTACTTGGAAGTGTGCTTCCAAAGGCTAGATAGAGGATTTTGAGATGCTTCTTGGGAGATTGGGGCACCTTGGGAGGATTATAGAGAGATTTGGGCAGATTTTGGACGAACTACAAGCGCTTTGAGTGAGGAGGAAGTGGGAGTTTGGGTGGGTTTATATAGGAAAGGTGAGGGAATTATTTATTATTTAGGTTTGGGTCCTCTTACATTAAATTAATCAAAACCACAAACCATCCCATGGTTTTTTCCCATGGTTTTTGGAAAATGGAAGAGGAAAACAATATTTTATAAGGCCCAAGTCCGAACCTCTTAAAATAATAAGGTTTCTTATGTGGAGGTGAGTCACACTCCCATGGAAATTAATTTAAAAAGGCAAAGTGTTGAATATGTCTTGAGGGGTCCGTTAATGCTTTGAAAATTAAGTCAAAAAAACCCAAAATCACATTATTTTAATGATAAAACATATATTGGCCCAACATAGGGATTATGGTATTTTATTACATCACCATTGGGTCATTATGATGTCATAAATCACATTATATATTTAAACGGTATTTAATTTTTACCAAAAAATTTGACTTTCTCAAAAAATTATGAAAAAATCACCATTGGATAATTTCGATGTCCTGATTCCTGAAATGACATTTATTTTATCGAAAAAAATTTATAAAAATGTTAATTTTCACTTTTAAAATAAAAACTGACATTTATAAAAAATTCACGGGTTTTGACAAAAATGGCTTTCAAACCTTAATAAAAATTTTAATTGCATTCTTAAAATCATTAGATCATTTATATTTAATAAAAAAATTTATTTAATAATAATATAATTATTTTATTAAAATATTATTTAATTCAAAAATCCCTTAATTTAAAAAAATATATTTCTTAATTAAATAATAATTAAAACACCATTTGTACTTTTAAAAACTATTTACAATGTATCAAAAATGACTAGAAATTATATTAATTATTATATACAAAAATAATGTACATGAACATAGTACTACTTATTTGTTACATAACCCCTTAAAACAGCCGCATAAGACCTAAGGGTAAGGTGTGCGATGGTGACATACACTTGGGGCGGCTCAGATAACATCGCTCGAGTGGTAATCTCTATCAACTTCCACGTTTCCCGTAGTCGATCCCGTTAGAGCTTGACATGGTAAAATCAGCTTGGGATTGGTCAAGGGAGAAGCCCAAGGATGCCACCTCTTTTCCGAGCTCCGACAAATGGGCTTCGTATGGGGAAATTCTACTGGATGAGGCCATCACTTCTTTTGTCTGAGTAAATTGGATTTGTTAAGGTCCTATATTTATACTAATCATGTGATCACTGTTCAACGACTATATTAACAACGGTCACAATTAATAACATAAAACCAAAGAAGTTGACATCTTATAAAAACATTTTTCATAACGATACATTTAACTGGATGAAGAGGGATTTTCCATTAATGAAACATTGGGTCGTTACATACCCACACCTACAAGGGTTATTATCAAGACATGAAAACATTCAAGATTTCGAAATCCAATGATATGGCACTTCCCATCCCATAAGGGCCCATACACCTTATGAACCAAAGAGTGACACCAACTAAAACAACCTCATTCCTGAATTCACAACCTGAAAGAAATATTTTCATAGTTGCACACACAACAACAAGGCATGGAAATAAACAATAGGCAATGCTCACTGAAAATTTAAACGTGGCATGGAAAGATGCATGGCCTAATCGTATTTTACCTATCGTGATGCATGTTCTAATAAAGAACCCTCATTTCATCGGGTCGAACCATGAAATCCAAATCCCAACATTGAAAATATCAAAAACATCGAAAAACATGTGAAACACCCAACGGTGAAACCATATCAACAGTAAATAGTAGAATCAATAACAACATGATTTAGGAAACATAGTATTTACCTCGTACATGGGTTCATGACGCCCAAGAACCCCTTATAACTAAGTCCCTAATCATTCCTATTCTCCATGTATATTTTTGAAAAATAGTAAAGCAAGAAATAAAGAAAACCCTCTGATACCACATTGTGATGTCCCGGACCCGGCTTCCCCTCAACCTGTGCCCCGAGACCGGTTGGACACATAACCCCTGGCTCATCTCCTCATAGGCCTGGGGCTCCCGACTAGCTGCGGGGGTGTAATGGTATGTTAGTGGGGAGACTGTACCCCCATGTCAGAGTACACAGAGGAATAGCTGCAAAGTAATAGAATAGCGGAAGCATAAACAATGGATAAGAAGGAGAAAAAGGAAACATACAACCAAAAAAAAGTAATATAACACTGTATAACATTCAAAAGCCTCATAGGCAGTTCCAGATACAATATGGATGTATGTCATGCTGATACAAAAGTAAAAAAAATACTGGAATACTAAAAGCAGTACAAAAGGAACAAAAGGTAGTCCAGGAGAATCCCTATCCATGCACGGTCCTCTTCACTGGAACTCCAGCTATAATGTACAAGTATCAACCACCTAAAGCTGAGGCCTTTCCCCTACTAGTACCTATGGCAGTAAAGTCTACACGGGTTCCCAGGAGGCCACCCGGGTAGGGTGTGAGACAAGTCTCAGTAGGCCACCACCAATGATTCCTACGTGTAATCCAATTAGGGGTTCGCAGTAATAGTGATCAATAGAGTGAAAGTAAGTAGAATAAGTGATAAAAAACCATCATGCTCAGGTTCTAGAAGGACACCTGGTGGGTCTACCTGCTTCAGCTCATGGACGGTATGTCTGTATGAATCACCTACTTATTTAGATATATATATATATATATATATATAACTATATATATAATACGTTGGGTAAGACCTGGACAGAACTCACGGACGTCCTTAATCCAGGGGCAACGCTCTCTATCCTACCCCTAGCCCAACCTTAATAATCATTCATGGGAGCTCTCACAGTCTACCCTTAGCCGGAAGCCGTAACATAGGGGAGATCTCACGGTCTACCCCTGGCCCGAAGCTGTATCATCTAATTAGGGGAGCTTTCATGGTCTGCCCCTAACCCGAAGCCATATTATAGGGGAGCTTTATCAGTCTACCCCTGGCCGGAAGCTTAATCATTTAATTATCATATGTTATAAGGCATACACTTCTTATAACATTCATAACAATAAAACATTCCATTTCCATCTCACAGTATCACATAATCACATTTCAAGCAAACATGCATTTTAAATAATAAAAGTGGTTTAGGCTAACTCATCCTAGCCAAGCCCTAACCAAAACATCCCATTTTCCTTACATGGAAAATGGATTTCAAGACATACCCATAAGGTCCAAAGGTGGAAAAGGGATAAAACTCAAGGTATAACACCTATGGGTGTCCATATCGGGGTCATACGGTACCCAAACACCCAAATGAGGGTAGTTCCCATACCCTCCCATCGCCAGGGTCATTTAGACAGAAAGCATTTAATATAAAAAAAGGGGTTTGGAAAAAGGAAAACCACGACATGAAAAAATAAACTCAAAAACGACGAAAACCCAAAAGGAGAACACATGACCACCTACCTTAGGGATGTAGATGTAGGCTCACTCGATATCAACCTTAGATTCAATGTACATTGGAAGATATCTGAGTTCCAGTCCAATCCCTTGAAAATATGGCATATGATCATGCATAAAAATAGCACGAAGGAATGCAAGATTTGCCGAGGAGAAAGGGGTGTGTGAAGTAAGCCATACCTTGGCCCTTATAATGCTTCCATTGGATCGAATATCAGATTCCGGAGAAAGAAATGAAAATATTTCAAGAGAGGAGAGGGTTTGGGAGCTCAAAAGAGGGTTCTTCCTTGGTTTTGGCTACTGGAACAAAAAATAATTGAGAAAATATCTTAAAAAGACATAAGGGAAAAAGTGTAATTTCACAATATATAGGGTCGCACGGTTTAGGCACATGGTTTACCAAAACCATGCGCAAATCATGCGAACCTCAATGCCTACAGAATGTAGGGAAGCATGGTTTATCCAAACAATGCGACTTTACTATTCATGTTGTGCGCAAACCGTGGGCCCTTGCATGCACCCCTATCTTCAGCCGCACGGTTTATACCAAACCATGCGCAGGCCGTGCGCCACTGTCTGCAAGTCCATTTCTCAAACTCCCGGGCTCCGAACAAGCCTCAGACACTCACCGGACCTTCCTCAGGATGTTACACACAATAAACAAGATTAATGGAAAGATTTGAAATAAAAACTAACGATCCGTACCTTTTCCAAAGAGTCGGGTTGTTAAAACCTCCCCTCCTTAAAAAAACTTGTCCCCAAGTTGGCCTTCTGAGGGTAAAGTGGTATCACTAGGGAAAAGCTCTGACCATTGAGATCGTATATCAGCCTCCCGCTCCCAGGACTCATCCTGTACCTAACCGTGCTACAATAGCACCCGAAATAGAGGAACTGACCTACCTTGGAGTGTCTTCCTGCTCCGGTTGACAATTCGCATCGAATAATCCTCGAAGGAAGCATCAATATCTAGTTCAACCTCATCAGGATGAAACACATGAGTCAGATATGAAAAGTACCGGTGAAGATGAGATACATGAAAAAAATTGTGCATGGCCTGAAATCTCTGCGGAAGTGAAAGCTGGCAAGCTACTGGCCCGATACGCTTCACCGCCTAAAAGGGTCCTACGAACCTCAACAAAAGCATACCCTCCTTTCGAATACGTATCTGCCCTAAACTGGGAGAGACCTTCAAGAAAACCCGGTTCCATACCTCAAACTCAAGAGGTCGTCAGTGCTTGTTAGAATAATACTGCTGTCTAGACTGAGCTATCTGCATATGCTTCTTGATAAGTTGTATCTGCTCGGTAGTCTCCTGGAAGCTGTTTTTATAATAGAACTCGAACAGAGGAATGTGTTTCTCCCATGAACATCAAAAATTGAGAACACATGCACGCAACATATCCTCTAGTACTTGTATAGTCCGCTCATGTGTCCGTCAGTCTATGGGTGATAGGTCGTACTCCAGAGTACCTGTGTACCCATGTCCATTTGTAAACCCTTCCAGAATCGAGATGTAAAATGAGGGTCTCTGTCCGAGACAACAGATCGAGGTGCTCCATGAAGGCGCACTATTTCTTGGACATACATCCTTTCTGAGTCATCAACCGTGAAGGTCTATCGCACATGTATGAAATGCGTGACCTTCGTCAGATGGTCGATGATAACCCATACCTCATCATTTCAATGAGGTGACCTAGGTAATGCAGATAAAAAGTCCATAGAAACATCGTCCCATTTCCACTTTGGAATGGAAAATGGCTGCAAAAGCCCAACCGGACGCTGATGTTCTTCCTTAACTTGCTAACAGGTGGAACAAAATGTGATGAAACTGACTATCTCCCGCTTCATGCTAGGCCACCCGTACTGTCGTCGCAAATCAGGATACATTTTTGGTCATGCCTTGGTGAACTGCCCATGCTGAGGCGTGGAAATCCCTCATCATCTCCTCTCTTATGTCTTCCGGGACCCATACACGGCCACATAACAATAAAGTATCACCTTCATCCACAGTCCAATCTGTAGAGGCATCATCAGGGACAATTTCTTATAAAACAAGGCCTTCTGGATCCGATAACTATCTTGCCCTAACCCATTCCAAAAGAGTAGATGTTACAGCTAAGGCTGAGAGAACAGTCTGACCCTGACCCTCCTGAACCTCAACCTACATATCTGAAAATAGGGCGATCAGCTTCCACTCCTCATCAGATTCCCAAACTACTGGTGACTCAGTTTTCCGACTCAGCGCGTCGGCTACTTAATTTTCGTTCCCGGAAGTGTAGGACAATTTGAAATCAAAGGATTTCAGGTACTCAACCCACCTGCGTTGCCTGAGATTTAGATCCCACTGAGTTAAGATATATTTTAGGCTTTTGTGGTTAGTGAATACCACAAAATGCTCTCCTAACAAAAAGTGTCTCCAACAGTGTAAGGAATGTACAACTTCTGCGAGCTCGAGGTCGTTCGTCGGATAATTCCATTCATGAGGCTTTAACTTAAGAGAACCATACTCAACGACCTGCTCGTCCTGCATCAAGACGGATCCAAGAATTATACCTGATGCATCAAAATAGACCGTATAATCCCTACCCGGATCCGGAAAGGTCAATATCGGCGCCGAAGTCAGTCTTCCCTTCAGTTCCTAAAAAGATACTTCACAAGGTTTCGACCAATTGAATCTCACCCCCTTTTCGGTCAAAGCTGTAAGCGGTGCTGCTAGGCGCAAAAAAATCCTGAATGAACCGCCTATAATACCCAGCAAGCCACAAGAAACTTCTGATATTGAAGTTGTTCTTCGGCTGCTCCCAGGAGACTACAACACTCACCTTCTTAGGGTCAACGGAAACTCTAGACTCAGAAATAATGTGACCCAGGAAGTGAAATTTATTTATCCAAAAGTGGAATTTACTGAGCTTAGCATAAAGCTGAGGTTCTCTAAGTGTATTCTATACAATCAAGATCGGTTGCATGGTCGTGTCTCGAGCGTGAATAGACTAAGATATCATCCACAAATACAACCAAAAAACAATCAAGGTAAGGGTGAAAATCCTATTCATAAGAGCCATAAACACTGCAGGTGCATTCATAAGCCCAAACGGCATGAAAAGGTACTCATTGAGACCATACCTGCTCTTGAACATCGTGCGAGGTATGACTGAAGTCCTAACATGCACCTGGTGACAGCCCGACCTCAAATATATATTGGAAAACACCTTCGCTCCTCATAGCTGATCAGAGAGGTCGTCAATTAAAGGTAAAAGATACTGATTCTTGTTAATCAGCTAATTTATCTTATGGTAATCCATGCAAAGTTGATGGGTAACATCTTCCTTCTTAGCAAAGAGAACTGATGATCCTCAAGGAGAAGTGTTGGGACGTATAAAGCCTTTTGCTTCGAGGTCCTCTAGCTGCCTCTTGAGCTCCAGCAGCTCCTTATGTGCCATCCTATAAGGAGGAATGGTCACTGGTGATGCTCCTGGTACAAGCTCAATGGTAAACTCCACCCCTCGCCCTGGAGGTTGACCAGATAAGTCATCAGGAAATACATCTCTAAAGAGCTCTGCTACAGGAGGATAAGCAGGGGATTGTAATCCTTGGTCATCAAGATAATGACGGGAAACATGTGCCATGACACCACAAAAACTCTGGTCTTCTGGTCCTGCTCGTGTCGCACTAAGATCCCATTCTCCCTTAAGCACATGTGTGTCACCCTCTGGTGGCATAAGCATCACCCTCCGACGATAGCAGTCAATCCGGTATGTATAGGGAACTAACTAGTCCATCCCGATTATTACATCAAAACCTGTCATATCCAAAACATACAGGTTCCACACAAAAAGGTAACCACCCACCTTGAGGGGGAAATTCTGAAAATTATTAACTCCCTATGAACGAATACCTAATGGGGTATCTAATGTGATCATACCACGATATGACTCAACGTTGAGGCCCAAACACTTCGTGATATCCTCCAATATGAAAGAGTGAGAAGCGCCTGTATCAAACAAAGAAGATACCAATATAGAGGCAACTAAGATCGTACCTCATACAATAGATGGCCCGATGTTCTGATCCTGTGGAGTAGGCTTGACTACATATAACTGGACGGTACCACGACCCTGAGTCACATCCTCACTACCCTGAGCAGACCCGCCCTTCTGGTGCTGAGAGTCATACGCCTGTTTACCTCTGCCTTGACTGCCGCCATGGCCGGATCGGCCAGAAGTATTCCAGATGCCTGAATGACGTGATCCTGCCGATCCATCACCAGGTCATGGAGTAGGAGTAGATCCCTGCTCACTACGAACTGAAGAAAAATCCTTGCAGAAACGTTAAAGGTGACCCATCCTTCCATAGCCTCTGCATTCCACTGGGTTCCACGGACACTGCACCCTGAAGTGTCCCTTCCTCCAGCACTGATGGAATATATAAGAACTATCTTTGCTAGGAGCCTGACTGCTGCCTCCACCATGGGAAAACTCAAAACGTCTCTTCTGCTATGAAGAAGACCCACTCGATGCTTTTGGTGCTGAACTGCCCTAGTTCTCACTATCCTCTTCCCTCAGATTCCGCTCCGTAATTAGAGATTGGTTAACAATATCAGGAATAAATGTCAACTTGAACACATTTACCTGAGACCAGATGGTGTAACTCAGCCCATCCTCAAAATTCCTAGTGCCATCTGATCATTGGCTGCTAGTGATGGGGAGAAACGCTGCAGCTCGGTGAATCGGGACGAGTACTCCATGACTGTCATGGTTCCCTACTGTAGGTTCATAAACTCTATAGATCTATCAGCTCTCAATGTTTGGGGAAATAAAAAGTCCTAAAATACTGCCTAGAAGTCTACGCATGCCAAGTCTCCCTACTGTCTCGACTGGGTGATGACGTCCCACCACCTTCTAGCTGAATCGCGTAGCATATAAACAGCTATGTTGACTCTACGCTCAGGAGGTGTCTTGCGATGTTAAAATATGGTCCAGATCTCCTCTAGCCAAGACTCAACAGCAAGAGGACCTCCATCTCCTGAAAAAGGTAGGCGATGCTGTAACTAAAACTCATGGGTCAAATTTTCCAAACATGGGGAAGATCGCATGCTGCCTAGAATATTTTGCATCATCCTCAAGAAAACATTAAGAAACTGGGCATTAGTTCCCATATCAGGAATATCAAAAGGAGCCACGGGTGGCTCGATTTAAAGATCAACTGGAAACTTAGGGCCCTCCACCTCAGGAGTGTGGTCGTCGCCGCCTTCAGTGTGCACGACTCGAGGATGTCATGGAGGCATAATGATACAATTCAAAACAAATGTCTCAGAGAAGGAAGCCAACAAAATAAGGTTTGAACTCTAGAAGCTAGGAAAGGTACTAAACCTTCCTTCCCCTAAGATCACCTACCCACACCTACAAGGGTTCTTTGCAAGACAAGAAAACATTCAAGATTTTAAAATCCAGTGATATGGAACTTCCCAGCCCATAAGGGCCCATACTCCTCATTAACTGAAAGATGACACACACTTGGATGTTATTTCTCATTTACTAGTGCTAATTAAGTATTTAAATTTCATTTTACGCAAATTATTGGTTTAGTTGTAATGTCATTTTTTGATCCATAAGGGCCCACACCCCTTATGAACCAAAGATTGAAACCCACTAAAGCCACCTCATTCCTGAATTCACAACCTGAAAGAAAGATTAGCATAGTTGCACACACATCAACAAGGTATGGAAATAAACAACAGGCAATTCTCACTGAAAATTTAAACTTGGCATGGAAAGATGAATGGCCTAATCAAATTGTGCCTATCGTGATGCATGTTCTAATGCAAAACCCTCATTTCATCGTGTCTAACCATGAAATCCAAATCCCAACATTGAAAATCATAATAACATACCAAAACATGTTAAACACCCAACGGTGAAATGATATCAATAGTAAATAACAGAATCAATAACAACATGATTTAGGAAACTTAGTCTTTACCCCATACATGGGTTCACGACGCCCAAGCACAACTTATAACTAAGTCCATAATAATTCCCATTCTCCATGTCTATTGTCACGAAATATTAAATCAAGAAAGAAATAAAACCCTCTGATACCACATTGTGATTCCCTGGACCCGGCTGCCCCTCAACCTGAGCCCCGAGCCTGGTTGGCCACATAACCCCTAGCTCGTCTCCCCAAAGGCCAGGGGTTGCCGACCAGCCGCAGGGGGTTTAATGGTAAGTTAGTGGGGAGACTGTACCCCCATGTAAGAGTACACAACGGAATATGAGAAAAGTAATAGAATAGCAGAATCACAAACAATGGATAAACAGGAGAAAAGGGAAACATACAACCAAAAAACAGAAGTAAAGTAACCCTATATAACATAAAAAAGCCTCATAGGCAGTTCTCGATACAATATGGATGCATGGAATGCTAATACAAAAGTAAAAAAATACTGGAATGCTATAAGAAGTTCAAAAGGAACAGAAGGTATTCCACGAGCATCCCTAGCCAATCTCGGTCCTTTGCTCTCGAACTCTAGCTAGAATGTACAAGTATCAACCACCTGCAGCTGAGGCCTTTCCCTTAATAGTACATGCGGAAGTAATGTCTACTTGGGTGCCCAGGAGGCTTCCCGGGAAGGGTGTCAGACAAGTCTCAGTAGGCCACCACCTACGATGTCTACGTGTAATCAAATTAGGTGTTCACATCAATAGTGATCAATAGAGTGCAAGTAAGTATAAAAAGCAATAAACAACCATCCCGCTCAGGTTCTAGAAGGACTCATGTCGTGTCTACTTGCTTCATTTCACGACTGGGATGTCTGTATGAATCAACTACTTATTTAGATATATATATATATATATATACATATATATATATATAATACGTTGGGTAGGATCAGGACAGAACTCACATACATCCTTAACCTAGGGGCAGTGTTCTCTATCATACACCTAGCCCAACCTCAATAATCATTCAAGGGAGCTCTCACAGTCTACCCTTATCCCAAATCCGTAACATAGGGGAGCTCTCACGGTCTACCCCTGGCCCGAATCTGCATCATTTAATTAGGGGATCTCTCACGGTCTGCCCCTTTCCCTAAGCCGTATCATAGGGGAGCTCTCACAGTCTACCCCTGGTCCGAAGCTTAATCATTTAATTAGCATAGGTTATAAGGAATACACATATTATAACATTCATAACAATAAAACATGGAATTTTCATCTCACAATATCACATAATCACTTTTCAAGCAAACATTCATTTAAAATAATAAAAGGGGTTTAGGCTAACTCTTCCTAGCCAAGCCCTAACCAAAACATCTCATTTTCCTCACATGGAAAATGGATTTCAAGACATACCCATAAGGTCAAAAGTTGAAAAAGGGATAAAAATCAAGGTATAACACCTATGGGTGTCCATACCGGGGTCATAAGGTACCCAAACACCCAAATGAGGGTTGTTCCCGTACCCTCCTATCACAAGGGTCATTTAGACAGTAAGTAGTCAATATAAAAAAAGGGGTTTGAAAAAAGGAAAACCACGGATTGAAAAAATAAACTCAAGAATGAAAAAAACCCAAAAGGAGAACACATGACCACATAACTTAGGGTTTTAGACGTAGGCTCGCTCAATATCGACATTAGATTAGAAGTAGATTGGAATAGATCTGAGTTCCAGTACAATGCCCTGAAAATAGGGCATATGATCATGCATCAAAATAGCATGACAGAAGGAAAGATTTGCTGAGGAGAAAGGGGTGCGTGAGGTAATCCTTACCTTGGCCCTTCCAATGATTTTGTCAGATCGAAGATCGGGTGCCGGACGAAGAAACAACAAGAGATCAAGTGAGGAGTGGGTTATTCCTTGGTTCTGGCTACTGGAACCAAAAATAAATGAGAAAATATCTTAAATACACTTATGGGAAAAAGTGTAATTTCACAATATACAGGGTCACACGGTTTAGGCGCACTGTTTACCCAAACAGTGCACAAACCGTGCGCACCTCACTGCCTCTAGAATGCAGGGCTGCATGGTTTATCCAAACCGTGCAACTTTACTATTCACGTCGTGCGCAAACTGTGCGCCCTTGCAGGTGCCCATGTCTTCAGCCACATGGTTTATGCCAAAATGTGCGCAGACCTTGCACAGGCCTTGCACCACTGTCTGCAAGTACATTTCCCAAACTCCTGAGCTCCGAAAAAGCCTCATACACTCCCCGGACCTTCCTTAGGATGTTACACACATTAAACAAGCTTAAATGAAAGATTTGAAAGAAAAACTAACGATCCGTACCTTTTCCAAAGAGTCGGGTTGTTACATTGGAAGTGATTTTTTAGATGGTGAAGCATGATGTGGGTTTCATGTGTTCTGAGTTTGGTGATGATAATCCTTTTGAATTTTTAGATTTGAAAATATTTGAGTGGTATTTTTATTTTGGAATATTCAATGGGTGGGATGTTGTAGTGATTGAATTTGAAAATGAGTTGGGTTGTTCTGGTTCACAATTACCCAATAGAAGTGTCATTTAAAAATTAAAATATGGAATGTGGAGTAATATTTTATGACTATGAATATATTTGAGAAATATAACATCTTCTTATGGTACTATAATGCGTGGTAATGAAGATATATCACTTATAATATAAAATATGACTTATATAAAAATAAATCATAATTAAATTTATCATTTGAAAAGGGAAAGATTCAAAAGGATAACAACAATAAAGGTGTGGAAGAAGTTAAGAATAATTAACACTTAATATATATTCCAAAATCTTGATAATAACCCCTTATAACATTTCAAAATTATTATATGGACTATTGGGAAGAAAAATCAGAGGCCATACATAATAATTGAATTTCCAATGTAGATGAATGATTGAATGTGTTGTTATTGATAGAAAATTATGGGAATTGTTTATTTATTCAAAAGAAAAATTATTGGACTCTATGTTATAATAAAAAGAAAACCATTAACTCTTCAATTATATAATACCATATTATTTTAAAATGCATGGTCTTGTTTTGCGTTTTAAATTCTTATTAATAGAAACTCATTTAATAGTTATTCTTTTGGTTGGGGAGAAATTCATGTTCAAATATAATTTCTACAAAAATATTAAAACAGACTTTAGTTTTTGAAATATTATTTATACATTGGTAAAATTAATATTATAAATTAATATTTATTATTTTAATTATCAAACCCATTTTAGTTGATAAAAACTTTTTATTATTTATTACATATTTTTTAGTCATTATGACATCATATTTCCCACTATATAATCAATATGCATTTCATTTTTCCCGAGAAATATGACTGCCTCGGAAAATACTGAAAAATTCACCATTGTTTAATTATGACATATAGATTCATAATTTAAAATCCTTTTTAGGGTAAATAACTCACTAAATATGAAATTTTAAATACTAAATAAAAACGCATTTGTATTTCAAAATCAAATATTTGGTTCCTAAAATACCAGAACTCTTCTTCTAAAAAATATAATTTTTTCCTTTAAATACATGTATAATTATATAAATATACATTTAATATTTTAATTTTTTTTTAATTATTAATCAAATTACATAATTCACTTAATTTGATACTTAAATATTAACAGTTACATTACTATTATTGAATCACAGTTCATACATGAAACCATTAACCCTATTTCTGCTTTTCAATTTTCTCATCCATAGATGGGTTTAAATTTTTTATTTCCTTATCTCAATGATTTTATCAAATATTTAACAATATTAAAATTTTGAATGAATTTTATTTCTATATGAATTGCAATGTTTTTCATGTCCAATGGTTCCATTGTAGAAAAACAAAATGTTAAGTCACTTATACTAATTTTAAACCCATTTTGTATTATCACCAAATTTAACTCACAAAAATTTTATCAAGAACCAATAATGATATATTTTTCTGGGAACCAAAGAATCTATTCCATAACGATTAGTGTTTTTCCCAATTTCCATTAGCTAGCACAAGTGCTAAGTCCAAAAATATATAAACTAGGAATGAATTTCCCTACTTAAATCTAAAAACCTTGGTAATGTATTTAAACATAAAATATGGTATTTTGTATACAAAAATTTAATTAATTACAGAATTTTTTTTACATGAAATGATAAAATAAAACCATTCTAACATCCAACACATAATATAAGATAATAATAATCAATACTAATAATAATGTTTAAATCTAACTCATATAAAATAATACCAAAACAAAATCTATATCAAAGTTCTATTACATATATATAATAACTAGAAAGGGAACTAAAACAAAGGATAAAAGATATGTGGTGACTATCAGAGTTGAGTACATTATCTGAAAAAAGAGATTATAAATGACCCACAATATCGCTCCAAGACCACATGGCATGTGACCATCCCTCACTTGTCACCTCTTTTATATCTTGATCATCACTACATTTCCCAACTTCAAAAATATAGATATTTCCCCTAATAAATTACATAGATGAAAATAATTATATAAATAAGAAAGTATTTATATTTTTATAGATTTTAAACCTATTAAGATTCCTGCAATGATTCTATTTATTTTCCATCAATTGCCCAAACCAATATGAAAGTTTTCAATTTATAATCATAAAACATACTTATAAAAAGTCAAAACTATCTAGCATAAAATTATAAGTTAAAATAAAAATCCTTATTATTAAAATATAAATGATAAAAAAATTAATAGAAAATAAAAAATTGAAATGCACTCCTTCATTTTAAAATATTACTCAAATACAACATCATCATCATGGGATTACTGGATCATTGAACCAAATATATGACTATACTAAATAGAATTACCATGATATAATTGGGACTTTAGGTAAAACGTTTGGGCTCTCAAAGCCATGTAATTAACTTTATTCCAACTAGGCATATGTGCCATATACTAAATAAATATGGTTTTAGGGACAGGATATCTCTTTGGGAGGGTATGGATTACCTTTCCGACCATTGTGTGAGGTGTGTGCATGTGTGTGGTTATATGTAATTATTACACTACGAAACTAATGTATATATATATATGTATAAAAAATTTTGATTAGTATAATTAAATTCCAAATCATTCTAAAGAGATATTAAAAATTTTCAAGAATAAGGATTGAAGGAAAATAATAAACAAAGAATAAAATCACATACTCCAATGTTAATTGTTTTGATCCAACCAAGAATAAGTTTATTTAATCTTCAAAAGAGATATATATAGCTTAAAATCCAACCCACCACACAATGTTTATGAAACCTAATCAAATCCCCATGCCACCATGACTAAAGTTGGGAGAATAAACGAATAAATAAGAGGAAGAATAGAAAATAGAGAACTATAAATTACCTTACATCAAAGAATCATCATCTTTCATTATAGAAATACCAAAGAGGAAATGATAAATTTAAGGTATTAGTTGGATTATTTACTAGGTGAATAAAAAATGAAAAGGGAATAATGGGTGGTGGTTCAATGTAAAATGAATTTTAGTTTTAAAATAAAGATATTTATAAAATAATTCATGACATGACTATATTGTCTAAAATATTATTCCATAGTCCGTGAGATAAAAACTGTAAATAATTTACATAATTTATGTTCTCATTTTAGTTGATCAACTAATCTATTCAGTGTATTTATTATATAATTTTTTATATAATTTCTATAATTCCTTTCTAAAATCAGAAAAATAAATAACATATGTAATAATAAAAATAAATATAATCAACTAACCTCAAATGTGTTACAATTTTACCACCCATTCCACTTATTTTCCTCAAATTTTATTCAATACCCTCAAGTAAAAAATAAGTGAGAGTATTCCCCCCATCAATAAATTAAACGCCTTTGTTTCCTAAAAATAGTGTTCACAGTTCCACTAAATTATAATTAGATGAATATATTTCTATCGAAACCCATTTTCCTAGTAATAAATAATCTCTATAGGTTTTTCTATGAGGGTTTAATCCTATTCGAAATCTACGTTTTTTCCAATTAAGAAAATTAAATTAATTTGTTAGAGATTTATTCCATTTGGAGAATTGAAATGAATTATTAATTGACATCATCTGGGGAGGTAAATACACTATATATAGAAAAATATCTATATTAATTCATGATTTAAAATTGGATTAAATTAATTATTATTTCTTATAATACATTACTAATATTTTATATACAAGTCGAGGTGAAAGTTTTGGAAATAATTTATCATTGACATGAAATTCCAAAATTAATTGAATATAATACATCATAGAATTATATTGTATATGGACTATTAAAACCCCGGGTAATTTTTATAATCCAACTATATTACTATTCTTGATCCCAATAATTAATATTCACTTGTTTTATCCCAATATAAAAATAACTACAATTGTCATTTATAAAGAACTAAAAAATGATCTATCTTGATCAAGGGCTAATAACTATGGTCATATGTTTATTCACTAAATGATTTATGGAAACCCAATGATCCATTAAAGATATTGATATAAGATAAAAGATTAATTTTTATAATTATATTAAATCATTTTAGGTGACCATTAGTTTTAGGATGATATGTCATTGTATGATTAATTTGAGTTCCCATAAACTATTGAAGACACCTCTAAAACTAGGATGTGAAATGAGGGTATCTATCAAAAAAATCACAAAAAAAACCATATTCTTATTTATGCTCTCCCACACATATAACGTTTTAATATCCTCAACCCTGATAATTTTATAAATGGGTCTGGAAATGAGTTGATTTTTTTTCAATTGATCATTGATGAGTCAAATATCATTCATTTGTTGAGGGTTTCCTAATATCCTGATGAAAATAATTCCTTCACATAATACCCTACTTATATATATGAATGGTTAATGTTTGGATTATAATTTCCATATTATCATGTCCAGTTGTAACTTTTTGACATGGAAGACCTCAAAAAATATATTCAATAATCTTTCTTCTCATTATTTTATACTAATAATAATGTTCGAATTCATATGACATTTTCGAAGTAAATGGATGCACTTTCCATTAGTAATAATTATACCATTCCTTATCAGCTTTATAAAAGAAGAAATAACTTCATGTAACTTCTTGAAATATGGATTTCCATCAGATAATCAAGACCATTCATCAATTGTTTACATATCAGTAACAATTACAATCATATATTTCTATTAAATATCTAATTTACTTCATTATCAAATATCATTAGCAAGAGAAATTATAAAGTACATGTTAAATTAAAATATTTTACTATCTTAATTTATTTTATTGAAATGATATGATAGTAATAGAATCATCAACATTTTTTCATGTTATTAATCCTTCACTGCTCACATTGAAAATTTTATTCAATGTTAAATAATAAATAAAAACTTCTTCTAGGAGTATAAGATAGAACAGAATAAAAATATTGATGATATTATACTCATCTCCAAATACTATTATTTAAATATATTAATGATTGATATATCTCAAACCCTTGAGATTGATAAAAACTAATACTTTATCATTAAAAAATTAATTTTACAATAGTTTAAATCATGCATTATTGTAAAAAAATCATGATTAAGTTTTGGAAAATTTTCCTCAATTGTACTTCGTTGATGAGATCTATATATAGAATGTGACTACTCAGTATGATAACATAACCCATCCCTATAAATGAGTTATTTTAATAACAAACCTAGCCATTTCCTTGCTTAGTTTGTATAAAAATAGGATTTGCTGTCAATATCACTATATGTTCATCAAAAAAATTTCATCATTATATTATCTATATAAACTTTAACCACTTAATTGTAAGAGAATTGTGACGAGATCCCAACTTAGTTAATTATTTTTAAAAAACCCATCATATCCCACAAATCCATGAATGGTTCATATTTCAATGAAATTCTATAGAGTTTTGAAAGTCCTAAAAATTAAATTTTATCTCGAATAACTAATATCAATCATTTAGAAATCACACAATCTAATAATTTAATAGTATTAATTTCAAAATGAATGTTGATGAATTTAATATAGAAATGGTGCACAATTATCATTCCATGTATGATCTATAGAAATCATTGATAAATCACTTTTAATTTATATTAAAAAATTGATTTTATCTAAAGAACCATACTAAAAGTGATATATATCCATGAAAGGTGGGGTACATCAATTCATTGAGGAATACCTTTCATGAACCCCCATGATTTGGAACTCATTATAAGCCTACAATGAACACAAAGATTGACCCCCCAAAGTTCATATTTAATAGGCCATGGGTTGGTGACCAACAGTTATGGTATAAAAAATAAAGATAAAATGGATTTCCCTCTTTATAGAATGAATATAATATGAATATCCAATTAATTACACTTAATAATGAAAAAATATTATCTATAAAATGAATGTATTTTCATTTATTAAATAATGATAAATTAAAATACAAAAAATAACTCTTATATAAGTAAGACATGAGTTTCCTCCTTTGATCTCCATGGGTTAGTAATTTCCATCCAATTCACTAACACTTCCCTTTAATATGAAATATATATATATATATATATATATATATAGAATTGGGTCAGTATACACATATACACTAAAAGAGAATCCGAAATTCACTCATGAAAATGGGGAAGAATAACACTAATTCCATTGTGAAAATTTACCTAAACAAACTCAATCCTATATCAAGTAAATTACCGACCAACCTCGCTATCTGTAAAACATCCAACATAAAATCCATGATTTAGTAACATAATATCAAAAAATATGTTAAGATGAAATCCATTGATCACTTCCCCACAAATCTAATCACTCTTATACCCCATTGATGTATTTCATGTTCCTAAATCCCTTCACAACTATATATCCACATAACCACATACAACTTAACAACCAAAACCACATATCGTTATTCACATACCACCTAACTGAAACCACGTACCAAGTCACCACATCACAATCACATATCATATCCTCACCATAGTAGATAATTGTAAACTAGAATAACATCATCCTTGTTCCCTCATCCTACCATGAATGAACCCAATCATGTATACATATCATAACCAAAAACCAAATCCACTGGGATAAAAATATGCTAACCATGATCAGTTCAAACTTTTTGGTATTCACTTACCTTAATCCATCACAACCTATACTATGTATCAATGGAGATTAGAGGAATATGGATGAGTAGATCATCCATTACCTATAAAAAATATATGTTAGGAAAAAACCATGAACCCAAGTCCCGTATGGGATTCTGTGAGGCTATCCAACTATGGTGATGATACATAAGAAAACACCAAAAAATATAAAGAATATCACATAGTCAGAAAACATATCATAAGTAATCATACCAAACTAGCACTATTTTATCCCATGATTTCCTTCAAATCATTTCGAATACAGTCAAAAAACATATACAATCACTACACAATAAAACAACCAGAATTATTTATACAAGACAACCATAACAATCATAATTAACTTCCCATTTGATCAAATCATTATTGAAGTGTTCCAAAATTATGATTAAACATGTTCATCATATTAATTATACCATTATTTACCTATATTTAATTTCAATAATTCCTTAAATCACTTCCTACCTCAACCAAATGTTATTCATATTTCACACATTTACCCAATCCAGCAACACTTTTTAAATATAGCTATTCCAGTCATTATCATTCATCATTTATAAACCCATTAATTGATTATTTGACCTAATTAAAATTTTATAATTTCATTTATTCCAACAAAATTCAATTACATTGAGAAAATATAAAAAATCCAAAATAACAAAACGAAGAACCAAATAGATATCTATAAAACCCCTACTAACAATGAACATAATAACCACAGTACAATTTCCTTTCCACAAAACCAGCTATTCCCCCACTATGATAACCACACATTGTATCATCTATCACTAACATAACTTAGCCACACTATAGCCTCCCAACCATAAATAATGAATTACAAACAACCCATTAAACATTACTTGGTGGATCCCATTTGTTATAGAATATAATAGTAAATATAGTAAAAAACTACACAAAAAACATCCTTCAAATCATGATTCCATTTTAATTTGGTATCATAGAAATAAATGAAATCAACATAATTTTATATTTCTATAATATTAGTTCATTACCATATTTACATGACTTAGCTAATAATATATGTAAAAACATATAAATGATATCAACTAGAGTTATAATAGTTTCATATGTCAACCAATGCTATTCAAAATATAAAATGAAAAGATTCATAGTTATAAACAACATTAATCATCTTCATTTATGCATTAGTATATATATATTTAACTTTTAATGTATAAAAAAGAAAAATAAATTATTTTAAATATCCACAATATCCAATTTTACCATATTTATGTTATTAATCCATTATGAAATGTAATTAAAACATGTCATAAATAGTAAACAAGGTCTCCATGGTAATAAAACCAAGTGAAAAGTATGAAAGAAAACAAAATCCTTATGATTATATAGCATAAATTAAGTAAAGTAATTGGAATATTTAACCCCTTACCCATTTTAATTCTCTAATAATGAAAAAACATTAGATGAAATTGAGGATCTAGAACCACCAACCCCAAAGTCACCCCCATGGGACCTATCCAAATCGAACCCTCATCAAATAACTAACTAAACTGAAAAACATCACTATTACAACCATAGAATGATGAATAATGAATTAAAATGAGGATTCATAGGGGAGGGAATAGAATATGGTATATCAGATCATGAGAGGTCAATCCTCCAAAATCAAACATTTTAAATTCATAAGGAAGATAAATAAAAAGAAATAGTGAAATCCCAGGGAATGTGTGGGATTGAGGAAGGAAAAACAATCTAATTTGATAGGTAATGTCAAACCTTATTTATTGAGAAAATATGAGCATCACCCATCGTTGTAAAGATATTACAAAAATTTCCTTTATAACCTCAATAAAAAGGATATATAAAAACCCATGTCATTAAAATAGTATATCCCCTTTTTCATGGTGTCCAGTTTAGTTTATTTTAAAACTATTTTGACTATCACCATGAAATTGTGGTATTCAAAATCACTATATTTTGAATTTACCATGAAACATAGAACGAACTTCTTTGTTGCAAAGGATACACTCCCACCATATCTACACTATCCCCATAACTGGACACATTGAAAAACATCATGTACCGTAGAATAGTAATAGCACAACTACCAGAAAAATTATTACACCTATCCCTAATTTACATGGGGGATTTTCCAAAAAACCTATAGGCACCACACTCATTGAAACTAATATATACACATATGAGAAAATCTACATACCAAAAAAAAACAAATAATTGTCACAATACATATAAAAAGTGTGGTTACATCCCAACATATTATTAAATCAAAAAATAAAATCCCTTATATATGAATAAATTATAAAAATGTAATGTTAACCCATTATGAATAATATTCCAAAAAAAAATCCAATAATACATGACCAAAATCATAAAACAATCTCCAAAAAGACTTCCAAAATGCTCATTTTGGACATTACAGAGACAGTACTCATCCATTTACCCTTGTATAATCATAAAATTTAGCTTTATTTCTTATATATCCTAGGAAAACCCAATGTAAAGATATTAAAATTTACATTAGATAGATGTAAAATGATTCTCATACCTAGGATTCAAAACTAAAATTATAGGAAAAAAAACCAGAAAATCATAAATACTAAGGAATGAACTTCTCAAAAATTCTAATTCTATCCAAATGAATTACCCCCAAAAACCCAAAAAGGAATTATACTATTTAGATACAAGTAACCCTTATATTTTGGACATGATCAAACCTGAAGGAAAAATATACCTATCTAACACCCTTGACTCATGATCTACTAAAATATATGGACTACCAAACAAAAATTAAAAAAAATTAATTACTAAGAATGATATAGATCAAATAATAATTTCTCTACCAAAAGGGGAAGAAGAAAACTTAAATCAATGAAAACTGTAATGCTTCCCTCTTGATAATCCTTAATCCTTTTATAATGTCCAAATAAGTTAATAAAATTATTATCCTAAAAAATAATTCAATTATGGATCAAATTAAATTTAGTATTACTTCCAAAAATTTATAAAACTATACAAGATTTAAGTAAAAAATACTACTATTTATTTTATTTTAACATAGTCAATATTATTTGAAATATTTTTTTAAAAAATAATTTTTTTAAAAACAAATTTAAGAGATATAGGTTGATAATATATAAAAAAATTAAACTAAAAGATAATTATTATTTAACATCACTTCATAAAAATGGAATTTTAAAAATAACTCAACCCACACCCACACATGAATGATTAAAACCAGACTCACTCTACTATAATGAATTACCAAAAAAAATCTATCTGCACTACCAGAAAGGGGAAAAAAATCACCCAGACCAAAAAAATACAATGTATCTTGGGGAACTAAAATTGTCAATTTCCCACAACATTAAAACAAAAATATTTCAGTTTCCCCGACATATGACACCTCAAGCTACTCAAACCCCATGTTTAAATCCATGATAAAACACTTAAAGACAACCTTATGATATACTTTATCATACCCCAAGACTCAAACCTAAGAGAATCATAATCATCTATCTGAACGACCCTAAGAAAACTGACATCTATAATCTCATCATTATTCAACACTTATAACCAAGACACCAATTGTAATATCTCTACCAACAATAGAATCTTTAGCTTTAAAGTAGACTGAAAATGTAATGATCATACATGTTCATTAACTAATACGTTTGAAAATTGGACAACAAATGTGAAATATTGAATCCCAAGATCACACAAATTAGATTCTTCTTTTTAGAACTCTAAGAGAACCATTACACATTATGTCATCTGTACTTAGGGAAACAAACGGTCATGAAAATGAAAATTAAATCTTCCAAAGAAATATCTTTTGGATGGAAAAGATTTAGATTGAACCACACTTTATCCATCCATAAATAAAGACCATTACCAAGGGAAATGAATATTGATACATACTAATTATTAATTTTAATTCCAAACCAACCTATTAAAACACTACCCAACACATGAGGTCTGACACACAATTAGGAAACTATGATACCCCATGCCGCTAAAAAATCAATATCACCTTATCCAATGTCTCCTTCCACTTCTCAAAACAACACCCTGGAGATTCTTTGATAACATGTCTTCAATAAATTTATAATCATTTATAATGTTAATTCAAAAAAGGTAAATCTTACACAAATAACATAGAATACAAAAAATTACTATTTGAAAAATTTTCACTCACACACTCTACAATTTAAAAATGAATTCATCCTCTCTAGAAAAAAGTTATCTTATTTCCAAATAATTATTATAATTTTATCAAACTGATCAAAAAACTCAAACTAACACACAACTATCTATTAAACCCTTAGGTTACTAATGACACCCTTTCTTATCCCCTAGTCATATCTACCATGAAATGAGCATAAAAATCCAATTTAAAGGAAGGACATTTGAAATACTGTCAAGGAAAAAAAATTAAATTTTTATAAATTAAATCACATTTAATAATTTTCAAAAGAATATTGAAAACAAATAGTAATTAAAAACATGGAAACTTCCTCTAGTTCAAAAATCGTCAAAACATTTTATAATTGCCACTTGTTTCCCCTCGAAACTACCCTTTCCTAAAATAAATTTAAATGAAAATAGTTTAATCTTCTATGAAAACCTAGTATCAATAAAACCCTATCTGAAAAAATTTCAAGACCTTATTTTATTTAAATTATCACTTTTAAAACAAAAAAAAAATATTTATTAAATGGGAATTATGACATTAATTTTAAGAAACATAGTATCAATAAAGCACGTCATTGTCTAACCAATATTGTATACATTACAAAATAAAACAACACATATTATTGCACAAAAAAGGATAATTTTTCAAATTTATCATGCTCAAATTATCAGAATGTATCCAAAAATATTTTATTTCCATTTAAATATACTCAATTATTTAATAAATTGTCCAATTTATCATAACTTGAATAATAAGATATTAACAGCTCAATAATTACTATATTAATCCTTTAATATTATTTCTATTAAACCACATAAAAACCAGATGAAGGGTAAGATAAATTAAACATGATAACTATTATATCCTATTAAAAAGAACTTCATTAATAACTCACATATCTAAAAAAGTGGAAGATTAAATTAATTTATCATTTTTTTAACTCATACCATCATAACATTTTCTTTTCATAATCAATATCATCAGTTTTAACTTCAAAAATCCAAAAATCATTAATAACTAAAAACAAGTTATATACATATAAATGAATGTATGATTAAAATAATAAATTATTAGGCTTAAATAATTCATCTTACCCTATTGAAAGGTGATTTACATTACTAATATATCATAAATTTTCAAGAATGAAACAAACATTACACTAATATTATAATTTTAAAAAAAATCCAAAAAATAAAAAAAATTAAATCCAACGTTGCCATGGATTATTTTTTTTACATTGAAAATTGACTTCTTCTAAAATTCATCTATTCTTTTGGTTTAAAATTAATACTATCTATATACCCATTAAAATAATACAAGAACATAAAATAACAAAAAGATTACATCTTAAACTATTTTACTGTATATATACTAATGAAGGAGAATAAGAATTTACTCACAATATGTAAGATAATTTCACCCAAAAAAATATCACGATAATATAAGAAATAATAATGAAAATTTTAAAATCTCCACTCCATATCCAAAAATTGGTAGCTTATGAGTTGAATTAGAAATAAATACCTTTGTATCGAACATGATATTGTATACCTGACTATTTAATAAGCTTTATTTTAATTACATGAAATCACCTAAATTCAGCAACAGGTGAAATCATCACGATGTATGTATAAAAATAATAATTTTATAGTTTAAGTAGCATTACCTTTCATAGAATATGTAGTAATATTATGTTCCTTACATCAGTTCACAGGAGGCTATAATATCCTTTATCAAAGCTAGTCTCCCTTTTTATATGACACAATATGTTTAATTAGTATTCTTTCCCTATAAAACAATAGAAACCACACTAGTGCCTAACTATAAACTCTATTATGAGACACATATATATCTTCGGTATCACTCTTTCCGGAACTTCCTCAATTAAACTACAATTAAAGGCCGTTAGTGTAGGTGTGTGTGTGTGGGGGGGGGGGGGGGGTTTATAGACTAGTGATGATATAAACCGCTAACAAATCTTATATCGGTTGTTACTAAAACCACTGTGTAGTGTAACATTAACAGCCATTTAGTGGAGGTTTCTTAAATTTTGTTATGGTTTTTTATGTGTCATTTTTAGAGAATTTAGAGGCCGTTACATGTTTATTTATATGTTGTTTTACAAAAATTAACTGAGGAAAATATAAATATAATTAAACTAACCGCTACTGAACATATTAGTGGCCTCTTTTTAGAGTTATTTTATCCTAACCACCTATAAATCATATTTTTTAAAATATTTTATATAGAACTGTAAATATGAAAATTTTAAAAAAAATACTAAAACATAAACATGTGATAAAACCATCATATCACACGTCAACAATCTTCGTAACCTCAGACTTACTCAACCCATACATTAATCAACCAATACCTCAGTCATTAATATATAAAAATAAAATTAGTCCAACAAAAACCCATGCCCAAAATACATCAACATCATGACCTCTACTAAATCTACCTGCCTCCACATTATCTCTTCATCTAAATCCAACCAAGTCAACTAATAAAATATAACAAAACGGGAAAAAAATAATGTAAACTAAACACAATAAATCAGAAATAAAGAATAATAATGTATAAAATATTACAATACCACCAAAAATAAGGACAACCACATCTACCATTTGAAGAATGTCATGGATTAGAATGGTCAATGTTCTTCCTACTATCATAATCTTCCACGAACGATGCACCCAAAAACATTTAAGAAAATATAATCCTATGATAATACATAGAATTTATTCAGCTTGATACACATAAAATAAGTTGTTTTGTTAATAAAATATAAGAGATTTTAACAAAAAACAAATAATATATTATGAAAACACTTTGAAAACATAATCATACCTATTGAAGATAAGATTCAACACTTGAAACTGAAAAGTGCTGACTAAATATTATAATTTATTTCTAAAGAGAAGAGTGGTGTACTTGAATATTACTTAATATTTTTTTAATGATGTTGATATCACAACATGTACTATATTTGATAAATAAATTAGTGGTGGTTTTACCATGATTTCATGTCAATATGAGGGTGTTTTCTTGGTTTTTTTCCATTCCATACATGTTTTATTTTTTTAACACACAAAAATTTAATTTAAATCTATAATAATAAAATTAGGATTCCTTAAGATGTTCAGTTGGTTCATAAATTTTACAATCTAATCTAAAGTCATCTTCCTCTAATTTTGGGAAAATATTAGATTTCATGATTTGTTTTGACCCCCAATACTATTTTTTAAAGTCTTTTGTACCTTTAAGAAGTATTTATTTGGTAATTACAAACAAATTTTAGGTTTGATTGATAAGTTGTCTATATTAACATATCAAAAATAACTGAGTGGTTGTTTTACCATGGGTTCCCATCAATATGAGGTTTTTTCTATTTATTTTATTATTCCATGCATGTTTTTGTGTTTTAAAGCACAAAAAATTTATTTATGGACATCCGAAGAAAATTGTAATTATGAATGATGTGTTGTTAGTTAAAACACTTCAAAATTCAATCTAAGACCATTTTCCATGATTTCAGGGTAATTTGATTGCATTTTCCTGGGTTTATTCCCTAATAGACGTTTTTAAAGTCTTTTATACCTTTAATACCTTTTTTCCAAGTAACTTCAACCACACCACACAACATATTGATGTGTTGTCTATATTTTCATTTAAAAAGTTACATAGAAGTGGTTTTATCATGATTTTCTATCAATATGAGGTCATTTTCTATGGTTTTGACTATTTTACGTATGGTTTATTATTTTAAAACACTATATATATATAACCATCTTGGAAAACACCATAACTTTTAATGAGGTGTTGTTAGTTCATAAAAATTAGAATTCAATATATAATCATTTTCACTTTATTTTAGTGTAATATGGAATCATTTTCATAGTTTTGACCTCGTCACTTATTTTTATTGGCCTGCATTCCTTTACGAAATTCTTACATAGTATGTCTGGCCACAAAAAATTTCTGGTATATTTGTTTTATATGAATACATGTAAAAAAACTCAATGGTGGTTGCCCTATGATTTCACATCAATATGAGGTTGTTTTCTAATATTTTAACTATTTCATGCATGTTTTAATGTTTTCAAACACTAAAGGTGTGTTTACAACCATCAAAAGAAAACCTTCATTCAAAATGATGTGATTTCTATTCCTACATTTCAAAATTAAATCAATGATCATGGTCTACTTATTTTAGGTTAATCTGATGTCATTTTCCAGGTTTTGACCCCCACCACATTTTTAAAAGGATTTTGTCTCTTTAACAAGTGTTCACTGAGTAGTTCCAACAACACTTTTGTTTAATTGATGTGTCATCAGTTATGTCATTTTACAGTTCAATTTATAGTTCTTTTCCTCTTAGTTTTGGGAAATATTACTTTTTCTTAGTTTCCCCCATAACAATTGTTTTTAAATAATGTTGCACTTTTATGAGGTGTTTACTGAGTAATTATGGACACACTGCATGCCATATTGATGTTTTTTCTATGAATACATATAAAAAATAACTCATCAGTAGTTTTCTTAATATTTATCATCAATATGAGGTTGTTTTGTATGGGTTTTATATTTCTACACATGTTTTAGTGTTTTAAAACAAAAAAACATGTTTACGACCCTAATGAAAAAATTGTAATTCAAAATATTTTATTTTATGTCACTATATTTCAAAATTCAATCTTTGGGTTTTCCCTAATTTGAGGGAAATAAAAAAAATTTCATGTTTTTTACCTCCCATGACACTTGTTTTAAAGGCTTTTTGTACATTTAAGAAGTGTTTACTGCATAATTCCTAAAACACCACATGTCATATTGAATTTTTATCAATGTGTACATGTAAAAAATAACTCATCAGTGTTTTTACCAATATTTCGCATCAATATGAAGTCATTTCTATGATTGTTTACATTCCTTGCACGTTTTAGTGTTTTGAAACACAAAAAACATATTTATGGCCGTAATAGGGGAACCATAATTCATAATGATGTTCTGTTAGTTCCTACATTTAAAATTTAAATATATGGTCATTTTCAATTAATTTAATTAAATCCAATTTCATTTTACTATGTTTGACTTCCAGACACTTGTTTGTAAAGGTTTATATATCTTTAAGAAGTGTTTGCTGAGTAATATCGACCACACTACACATTTAGTAGACGTGATGTTTATGAATATATGTCAATAATAACTCATCAGTGGTTTTAACCTGATTTCACATCAATATATTGTCATTTTCTATGGATTACAATGTTTTATGGACTTTTTGTGTTTTAAAACAATAAAAATAGGTTTTTGTCTAGAATAGGATAAACCGTAAATAGAAATAGCATGTCATCAGTTCCTATATTTTAAACATCAATATTCAGTTGTTTTATCTTGATTACAGGGTACTCGGATATTTTTTCCTAGTATTGAACCCCCCCCCCCCCACCATAGTGGGTTTTAATGGCTTTTGTACCCTTAACAACTGTTTACAAAGTAATTCTCAGCACACCACACATCTAATTGATGTGTTGTGCATGAAGAAATGTAAAAAGTAACCCATCAATTATTTTTAATTATTTGACCTTAGTATGATGTTGTTTTTTATGAGTATTATCATTCTAATATAGTTTTAGTGTTTTAAAACACTAAAAACATATTTACATCCATAAAAAAAGAAACTGTCATTCTGAATAGTGTGTATTTGGTTCATACATTTCATAATTAAATCTATAGTCAATATACTCTCATTTTAGGTAAATCTAACATCGTTTTTTAAGTTTTGACCCGCCAGAAAGAATTTTTAATATTCGTCTTATTGAAGCATCATGTATCTTTACACTATCATCGAATAATTCATGAAATTATTTAATTACAGGTTGATGGTATACCTAAATTTCACTTAAAGTTGTTTTCATTCTTGGAATAATCTTCAAAATAATTAAATAATTATTCTTCTTACACATTTATGTAGTTATTTTATAGGGTATTTTTGCAACTGAAGAAATTATATAATTATTATATAATGTAATAAAAGGGTTAAAAACATCAGAATCCAATCCCAAATGTACCTTTCTATGATCAGATAAAAAAATTTGAAATAGAAAATAAAACATATTCCATTATATTAAATCTTTTGAAAGTATTACAAGGACATCAATACTATCTTGAGCTTACCACATCATCTCATATTCACTCTTTAATGACATGAGTAATATTTTCATGCTTGGTTTCAGAGGGAAATATCATAATCCCATTGTAGGACTTTTCTTCTTTTATTTATTCTTTGTGTTCCAATGATTTATACTCTCATTATTGTTCATTGACTTCTTTATTATTCTATAAAACCTTGTCCATTATTCTTTATCAGAATATTCTATCCAGTAAATCATTTAATAATTAGGCATGCATGTATATTTTTATAATAAATAATATGCTTGTTGATGACATTATTCATCTCATAGAATAATATAGGAACCTTAACATCATAAAATGAATCAGCGAGAAAAACTAAAATAATTGAAATTTATCTTCAATAATTCTATACAAACACATTATGTTATAGAACCAATGAAAAAAATAAACTTGGAAAACATGTCACACTCTTGTTATAGCTATTATTTTCTACCTTCAAATAATTCATAAAAATATTTTTTTTCAACACTGAATTTTAAAAAATATTAACATGCATAGGTTAAACTATTGGTTCTACTGATCCATTAAAATCTTGGACATTGTATTTTTCCAAAAAATGTGTCATTTAACAAATTTCAACATGGATTCCCCTCTTCCGGTTCACATTTAATTTCATTTTACAGTGTTGTCATTATATTTAATTTCCCCAAAATATTATTAACTATTCCAAATCAAAAATTCATATCACATAGGATTCTATTTAGACATAAAATTATCATATACTTTGATACAATTGAACCATCACATAAATATAAAATCTGGACATAGAAATTTTATTCTTCCATCTTCTAATTTGTTTTGAATTTCATAATCATAAAAGACATCCAATATTTTTGTATAATGAGGTGTGTTTTGAGGTAAATTATTCCATATTTTATCCACTATAATTGGATTATATTCTCCCTATATATTTAGATACTAAGATAAATATTATAATCCAACATTTACAATCAAAATTAAATATCACTCAACTTTTCAATTGAATCTCTCTTAAAATTTATAAAGGAAAATGGGATGAATCCTAAGTGAACTTTTTCTTATTAAACATTGAGTATAAAAACATGAATGAAATAAATTAAAATTTCTCACAAACATAGTTTAATAATGAAAAATTAGATTACAACCACATTTTATCTCAATGGAAAACCATAAAAATTATAGAATATATCAAATATGTCTACCTAAATTGAGAGTTGGGAGATTAAGTGTCTTTATTAATAAATATATAACTAGTTTTTTTGGTTAATGAAGGATCTATAAATGTAAGAATAAGACTCAAGATTATGGTATTTCAAGTGAGATACATGATTAAAAAAATTAGTATTTAACATTTGAAGTGTTAAAAAAATACACTACCTTAAAGATGATAAAGACGTATCATTTTTTGATATTTTATATGTAGATGAAATTATTTTTTATTGGAGAAAAATGTTAATATATATTATACCCTAGTATTGTAACTAAATAGTGTTCACTCAATAAAAAAATTATCTATATTTATCAATTTCAGAATGATTTCAAATGGTCTGACTAAGACTTAGAGAACCCATTTAAAATATTAATGCAAAGTGAATTTTATTTTCATATCAAACACAATTGGATGGATAAAAACATTAAACATAGAATTTTTAGGTTGTTATCTATCCTTATACATCATTTTACCATTTAACATCAACCTTTTAACATGTTGAATCATTTTTTTACAATGAGGGGAGAAATAAAATGTTTTATGATGAGTGGAAACATTTTCAAATATTTGGAAAAACATTTGGGAGTGTCAGATTCATATCAAATGTTAAAAAAAATTAATCATTTGACTCAACAAAAAATAAATTATACACTATAATTATTTCACTTAAGAATCTTGTTAGTAAAAATAAAATCAATGAAACTGTATTTTATGGTCTAGTTAGTGTAGCCAATAATTTATTATCATGCATGTATAGGTTAACCTAAATAAATCTGTCATTTTAAATAAATTTCATTAAAGTAAAATACTCATAACATATTCTTAAAACATGAATCATTATAATAAATTTTACAAGGTTCCAATATCTAATTTCAAAGAATTTATTCTCAAATAACTTTCCAGATTTATTGATGAAGCCATGTGTGACCCAAAACCAATCCACCGATTTTTCATTAGTTGGAAAATTGTCTGAATTTTTTTTGTCAATAATTGGGGGCATTAAAAAGTATAGAAAAAAATATAATTTATTAATACCAGAAAAAAACCATAAAATTATGAATGATTTATATTCCATGAAATAATAATATAATAAATGATTTTTTTAATTTAAAAAAATATAATCATATTTAATGATTTTTATGACTCCAAACAAATAACTGAAAAATTAAAATAACATATTTTAAACTAAAATTACATATATATAATAATGTTGATTGAATTAAAAAAATATTACCTTTTTATTACGCATTACTGTCCATTTAATTATACATAGAAATATATTTATGATGAATGTACGGAGGATGATACGAACATTAGGGGGGGTCTTCCTTGCTACTATAGTGGGCATCCGAGTCATTGAGATGGATGGGAACTGAGCCTGGGAGATAGAGTTCGGGGGGGGGGGGGGGTCAGTTTCATTGAGGGGAATTATTTAAGAGAGGGTGGTAGGGGGTCTACTTCACCACCAGGGAGAGGGAGGTTGTGGGGGGTGGGGGGTGGGGGGGGGGGGGGGGGTGGGGGGTGGGGGTGGGGTTGGGTTCACCACCAAGGATGGAGGAGGTATCCCAGAGGTGTGGTAGAATAGTGGTTTCCGATGAGGTGGAGGTGTTGTGGATTCACTAGAGAGGGTAGAGGATGAGGTCATGGTAGGAGGGATAGGGGTTACGGTCTCATAGATGAATCATGGGAGGTTGATGAATTATGGATTTTTAAAACATTTAGTGGTGATTTAACTGAAACTGCTTCTAATTGTTAAATAAAAATCTCGGTAGTTTAATTACACTACCACTATATTATATTTTTTCTAAAAGAATTTATTTGGCGGTGGTTATGAGAATAATTGTTAATAGATCTATGGTAATGAGTGTTTTTTACGAGTGGTAGTATTCCCTCGTGAGAGTGTAGTGAAGTTGATAGTTACCCTCAAAGCCAAATAGGTCATGGGTTAGTGACAAACATTCAGTGTATAATTTTACAAAGATGGGATGAATTACACTTATAAAAATAACAATATATGGAGGGACACAAATTGAATCCATTAAATATATAACAAAACCATTATCCAATAAGTGAATTTAATTTCTTGTGTAAAATAAAAACTAATGAAAATACCAAAAAAATGCTCGTACGAATGTAACCCATGAACTCCATCCTTTCAACTCCGCATGATAGTAATTACTAACCAATTCATCAACTATTCCCTACTAATTTAAATATATATATATATATATATATATAATGGGGTGAGAATACATGTATACATAGTAAGATCATCCTCAGAACCAAACATTAATATAAGGAAGAAGAATAGTAAGGTCCCATTGAACAAATAAAATAACCAACTCACATCAATAACATTTAAATTTCCACAATTCCACAAAAAGGCTCATTCACACAATGTCACATCCAAGATATAGTAACATATGCCACAATTTTATACATAATATTCTATAATCTATTCTATTTATTCATATCCACATCACCATACCATAAAAAAACCCGGCCACATATCTAAAATTATATACCACCAATCTATATCCACAAACATGATCACCACATCCCAATCACATATCATATCCTTATTATAGTAGATTATTTTTTATGTTAAATAAATCAACACAGAACACTTATCATACAATGGATAATCTAAACCATGTATCAATGTAATAATCAGAAACCACATCAGCCAAAATAAACAGTATCTAACCAGAAAATATTATCACATTAGTATGTATACCAACCATAATTTTTCACAACCCTTAATAATTTTTAAGGGTGTGTGAGGAAAATGTAGTAACCAATAATTCATTCCATCTAAAAAACTATGTTTTAGGGAAAACACCCAAATCCTATATCCTATTTGAGAATTTGTAGGGTTACCAGACTCTGGTGCATGTGTATAAGAATAAAAAATATAAAGATTATCATATAGCAACATAATCCCATGATAAGTGTTCTTAAAAAACAAACAATATAGTCACAAATAAAGTCCATTTCATCACTACTTCTACACACTAACAGCAGATCCCATCATTAACTATATCCTAAGCCAACATATCCATATAAGAAGTATATAAAAAAATTAGTTTCATTCCTTGTAATCATATTATCATTACTATCATAAAAAATTACCATTAATGAACCTCATTGTATTAATTATGCCATTAATTTATTTATATTAAATACCATAGAATTCATTAAACCAATTCATAATAAAATATTTCATTATTCATATTTTAAAAATATACCCCAACCATAACCATTTATTAAACATAATTAATCGAATCAATATATTTTTTCATTTAAAACCCCATAAATTAACAATTCCATCACATTAACCCTTTCTTATTTTATTTATTTAAATTAAATTTAGAGCCTCTAAAAAACTATTACATAACACCTAAAATAATCAGACCCATCATTGTAATGACTTTGACTTGACATTTGTTTTTTAGAAAATGTGTGTTAGATAATATTATACACGAAAACTCCATCTTTATTTAATATTGATCAATATATTAGTCAACTATGAAACCAATTAAAATTAAAAACATTATAATAGGAAAAGACATATAATATAAAATAGATAGTATGGGAAAATAAGTATTGCACCAATTTGAATTATTCATCACCCCCCAAAAAAATATAAGTAAATCATAATATTTTTAAAATAATCAACATATTATAAAAATTAAAATACCACCTTAAGTATAATTGTAGTAAAATAATGAACTATTATTTATATGGTATAAAGGAATATGAGACCATTAAGATTCGACCGTTATATGAACGTTTGTCAAATATATCATTTGGTCAATATTACCATTTGAGGCTATACACATGGTCGATATTATTACCATTATAATTAGTGTTTATAAGTAGTAATTTGAAAGAATAATATATATCGAAAGGAGAATAAATGGCTACAAATAATGGTGTCATATCATTTGATGCCAAATTTTCTGAACTTGGTAGTGAAGTATCACCACTTTGGTCTAACCTTGACGAAGCCTAAGAGGAACTTTAAATTATGAAGCTTGAATGAAATCACATATGTGAGAAGTAATTGTTAGTGTAAATTACCACTCCATCGATGTTAGATAAGACTCCCTATGAATGATCACCATCACACACCTTACCTTTAGTTCATACATTGGATTCATATTGGCTAACATATCATTAAATTAGTTACTTAAAGTGTAATTTCATTGTATGAATGAAATTATTATTCAATAAATTAATTTTTAATAATAGTTTAACTTAATTGCATATATATTTAATTTAGGTGAATTTGATAAACTGATTTTTCAGACCCAAAATTTACATTAAAAAAATACATTTTCTATAATATAATAAGGTATTAAAAATAATATTTATTATAATGAAATATTATGTTAAAAAAATTATTATTTAAATATAAATGAAAAAATAACTTTATTATGTCCTAGGAAATTTTAATCTTTGTGAAATTTGATAGTCCCTTACAACCATGTACTATTGTTAGTAAATAATTATTTATAAATATAAAAGATAAATTCAACATATTTGGAGAATTATTCTGATAAAATAAAAAAAAT
Organism: Viscum album; assembly: GCA_963277665.1. NCBI lineage: Eukaryota > Viridiplantae > Streptophyta > Magnoliopsida > Santalales > Viscaceae > Viscum > Viscum album. Next base: position 1,425,668,645 of record OY728119.1, on the reverse strand, counting down.
TTAAAACTAGATCATGAATATTAGGTTTGGGTAAATTTAGGATAATTTTCTAAAATACATTATTTTTCTATGAATAGTAAAAAATAAAGGTTGGGGTTTTAAATATGGAAAAATTACATCATAATTATTTAAAAATGATGTAATAATTAATTAACTACAACTAATGAAATAAAATATGTTATTTTGTTAATTTCTTATATTTGAATAGATTTTAATCAATTTACTAACCTATAAGTGTCTTTCAAATATCTTAAATGGAAAAATTTACTGTAAAAATATTATTTTGAAGAAAATTTAATTTTACATACTAAAATAAGTGATAAAAATGTTATTGGGTTCTTGTGGATTAAAATAACAAATAAAATTCCAAAACTTCCAAATCCATGGGTATTACAATGGGTTTTCATTTTCCAGAACCATGATTTCTGAGGCCTATATTTGGGAATTATTAAACAAATTAATGATTTTTTCTATAAATACCCACCTATTTATCCATTTCCATTCACTAAAAATCCATCCTCCATGAATTTATAGTTGTTTTGCCTCTCAATTAGTCCCCCCAAGATTCCCTTAAATCAACAAGCCCAAAAAAATCAAGATTTATTATTAACTTTTAATTTTAGTGGAATTATCCATCCATTCTCTTCAATTCATGAAGCTCTTTTATATATTTATTATAAAAGATAGGATTACACTATTTTATTACCCATTTCATAACACCTTTACTACAAAAATATTTTTTTATCAATGGAATACCATTGTCCCATCTCATTGTACCCTTTTCTAAAAAAAAATTTATACCTGTCAGGATACTATATTTACTCCCCTAATTTATCTTTTTTTTTTCAAGAAAAACTCTCTTTTCCTTTTTTGTTGAATACCGAAAAAAACATCAATATTCAATTTTTATTCATCTATATATAAAATCGAATTCATGATCCAAGGATTTACATATATGAAACCCTATTTCCTTTTTGACGGTTATAAATAAAGTAATGATAATATCTTTGAGCACTTTTTTATAGAAAGAATTTAATAAGAAAACTAGTCTTTATTATCCATGGGTTATTAATGAATTTATTTTTTATGATATATGACTGTCACATTAAATAACAAAAATTAATGGTTCTCCCAGAAACTTCTTTAACTCATTACATAAAGAATTAAATATCTTGAGATGAAATTTTTTTGCATACCTTTTTAAATAACCTTGGTAATTTTAATTTAGGAAAAAATAGTGATAAACCATGGTGATATGATGATGAATTTCCCATTTAAAATGTGTAGAAAAATATTAATGTTATTATTTTTGTTCTTAATATTATGATATTCCTCCTTTTCACACCTTATTATTATGCCTCAAGTTTTCTTTGATATGTCCCATGATCAAATTATATATGTATCTCTTACTTATTCCCTTATTTGGATTCATGCTCCCACCATTACTTATTATATGTCCCTAGGATATGATATGTAGTAAAAGTAACATAAGGTCAACAAAAAAAGGTGTATTCAAGTTGACATAGAATAGTGATTTATTTTCTCATGTATTATATAAATTAATTACAAGAAAATAATCATTGAAATATCCTCCATTAGTACCATGAAATATAAATTTATTCAATGAAAAGTCATGACTCCATAGTTGGTATCAAAGAATAGTTTAATAATTTATGGATTTTATGAATAGAGTGCTTAAGGAATACCATTATAAATTTGTGGTAGTTTTTATTAACGATATTCTGATATATTTTAAGAGTCTCAAATGAGCATAAGGATCGTATAAGGGTTATATTAAGAACTATGAAAAAAGGGATGTTATTTGTACAATTCATAAAATAGAAATTGTGGTTATAAAAATTTTCATTCTGAGGTAAAATTAAAATAAGTGAAGAAATATCAGTTGACCCTATGAATGAAATAGTTGTATATGGGTGGTCTCATCCTACAACAGTAATAGAGATTCAACGTCTAATTGGTTCAGAAGGATGATATAGGTGGTTTTTAAAAAATACATTCATGAATTTATAATAAAATAACCATGTTATCTTGAAAAGGGGATATGTTCATCTAGAAAAAGGTATTGTGAATAATGTTTATATGAACCAATGAAATTATTGGTTAATTCACTTATATCAACTCTACCATTTATAATAGTATTATTCATTATTTATAGTGACGCATATCTAAAAGGACATGGGTGTGTACTCATGCAATATCTGTAACACCCCAGGTAAATAAAGAATATGAAATTTTCATATTTATCCATATTTGTGAATAAAATATTAATATGACATTAAAGGGGACTCAATGCTCGATGGCATACCCAACACGCAACAACGAGTTTCTTGGGAATCTTACATTGCACTCTAATAATAAAATAATATTATTTTAAATGGTAGTTAACATGTAGCCATTGTATTGGAAGGAATGGATAGAAATAACTAAAATATTATTATATATGTTTTTAAATGTTTTTACATTTATCCAATAAAAGATAAAGGCATAAAATACGAGAATAATTCAATTTTAGGCGTATATGCCCTAGTTTTCACTAAAGGTTCACTTATCGCCTTTTGATGGAGAACCGTCATTAAATATATTTTTGTTCACTATTATACATCCTTTTGGACCAAATAAAACCCTTCTTAATAACTGGGACATCAAAATTTACATTGTGTAAATTTTTTGTATCTTTCTGATAAAGTTCATTTTTTAATGAATAGTGAAAAATGTTGTATTTTAATTCAAAACATCTCTTTAATATAATTTACTTATATGATTAGATTATATTTTGAATTGGGTTTAAAGTGAAATTAGAATATATCTTTACCATTAAATCCAATAGTGGTCGTTGGAATTAATTTCACTTTGAAAACAGACTTAAACTAGTGTCAATCTTTTGATACTTATTGTTTCATAAAAACACGCTATTTTCTCTGACATCGGGAATTAATTATTAAATTAATTAATGTGACTTATATGTTTTGAATTTTGTAAAATAGACTTCATTTTTGAATTCAGAATATCAAATATACCTTAGGGTGAATTTTTGGGATTTTTCTGAAAACTTCAATTTTTGATGAATAGTGAAACCACTAAGTGGTACTTATTAAAACTGCTTTTTCCGTTTAAATGAAATTTTTCCATCTTTGTGTTTTGAATTTCAAAAATCCGACATACATGGTTGTCATTAATAAGTAAAATGTGGTTCAATGGGATAAAAATAATTTTTTTGGTGAATAGTAACTTATTAAGTTTTTAATCGCGATTAGAGGTAATTAGTGTAGTTTAAGGTAAAAATAATGTTTTAATAATATGAAATGAACTTGAAACATGTCCTAACCACATTGTATGTGTCATGGCCGACCAATAAAACCCATGTGTCAACTTGGGGGCCCCTTGAAGCCACTTTGGTTGGAAAATGACATTAATATCTTTTTATTTAAAGTTAAAGTAAAAATGAGACAAACATGAAATGTTTTAGTAAAACAATTCTTACATGGGGTTATACAAATCCGATTTTTGTCTATAAATATTCATTGGAAAGCTAAAAATACTTCCTACATTATAGTATTTTTTTATAATTTTTAGACATTATATAAATTAAATTATTTTTGACATCATGATGACGCAGCGATAACCTCATTATTTAACGATTTAAATAAAATGGAAAGATAATGTAATATCTAAGACCTACACATGTCCAAAAGAAATTGGATGAGTGGATTTAGAACCCTTATCACCTTATCCTAGAAACACATCAATGTGGGACCTCTTAAATCCAAATACCATTTTAAAATAAAGTGACTTTTCTTTACCTTCCAAGAGTGCCCCTCCTCTCCTATTATAAAAGGCCCCCACCTCTACCTCCTTACCCACACTCCCAAAGCATTTGGCTCGGCCCAAATCTTCCCATTTTGTCTCTCAACTTCCCTCTATTACTCCTTGAAGCCTTAATTTGGGCATAAGTCTTCCCAAGGAAGCCTTTGAGCTCAAACCTAAGGGAGTTACCCGATTTTAAGGCAATGTCTTCACTTGAATCCTTTTGTTTTATTTTGCTTCTCCAACACCCTAAAATCTTTTTATTCATTTCATTTGTAACAACTCCATTATCATAAATATACTAGGATGTTGTTATAAGAAGGATTCTAGCTACACTATCACACACCTGCATCTAATGGTTAATGAACATACTGTTTCTGTGGATGGTGAATTTCTGGCTCCCAAAACGATGATTGTTCAACATTCTACTAACACCTTCAAAGGTGGCCATTAAGATGAAACTATATTTATATATGATATATAATATGTTTATGGTTTCCTTAATATTCTGTATTTTTCATTTTGGGCATACCTTTATGGTTTCCATTATGGGTAAATGTGATATCTTCATTTAAGGAAGTGCGGACTACCGCCCCCTCAAAGTGATTTGATTCGTTAATACCATATGTGGTACGTATAAAGGATATATTTAATGATATTATATATGATACCATAATGGAATTAAAATACTATTATGTATCATTATGTTTTAAATCCATTAAATATGAAATAGAAATTGATGTAGCGTTCATGCGTACGTACGGCTTACCGTCTCCATGAATGGTACATTTCATTTCTTATCTCAAAATGTTATGTAATATTATAATTACATATATATAATGGATATATATGTAATATATTACATCAATATTATGGATATAATTCTGGAATTATAACATATATATATCTCTCTCATTTTGTTTTAATTCCACTAATATGACAAAAAATGAAAGTAGCGTTCATGCGTACGTACGACCTACCTTCTCCATGAACAGTGCTTTTTGTTTTTTATCTCCAAATGATATGGAATAGTATGAAATGAATATTTACTGGATATATATGATATTTTAATCATTAATACTATTCTGGTAATTATTTTTCTTTATAACTACATGGGCAATCTTTTTTCAAACAAGTTCATTTTTGACTCATGTACCAAACATCGGCAAAAATGACTGATATGAACTAACATTATTAAACAATTATTATAACATTATAATATATGATATGAACTGAATAATAATATCGAAAGGAGGTACTTAGGAAATTATTAATTGACCAAAGTTTATTATTCAGGAATATAAAGAAACGAACAAGACAAGTTGGACTTGAGGTAAGGGATCCTACTCCTCTCTTTCTTTTTAATTACACTCTTTTATTCCATTCCTTTTAAGATCATATTTCATGGGATTGGGATGTTATTTTATATTAATCATACTATAATTTTAATGTTCATATGATGAGAGACCCTATTCTATCTCATCAATCCATTTTAGAAGTTTTGAGTGGCGCCGTTAGGCTGCCGAATTTTCATAAGAGATCTAACCTCTCTCTTTCTCTTTAAGTACTCCCCTTTATGTCACTTATTTTAAGCCCCTCTTTGTTATTATGGGGGAGGTTATTTTATATTCCTCCTGCTTTAAATTTTATTGTAATGTGATGAGATACCCTATTTGATCTCATCAATCCATTTTTGGACGTTTTATGTGGCGCCGTTAGGCTGCTGAGTTTTCGTAAGGGATTTTTCATCTCACTTTTATTCCTGGGAGATTTATGCTACATTTGCCACAATTTACTTTGAGTGGTGTATGTACTGACCATTATTTTACTAATTGTGTAATATTCTTTCATTTATGAGTATTTACATCAATGTTGTATTGTCCTTCTTTCAAGGGGCGTATGTTTCGATAGATACCCATGTCGGTAAGGGAACCTTTCACCCTCCTCTTTTTAAAAGACTTCTTTTGTTGGGTCTTTCAATTTACATATTGTTATGTTGGGATATATTCTCATATATCCTTATTGATGTAAATTGTGTGTCCAAGTGATGAGATACACTTTTTTTGATGTGACACCATTAGGCTGTCAAGGGAACTTCTTGACCCAATTTCGATTTCTTTGGGTTCAAGATATAGTTATTGAATATGTCATCCTTTGTATATGTGTGAATGAACTTTGATTATGATACACTTAATATCCACTTATATTTGGTTTATTCATTTGTCACACATAATTATGTAATTGATTTATCCTTAAACCAAGGTTACAGTCTTTGTAAGGGACTTCGTCAAAATCTCCTTTCATTGAGGAATATTCCGTTTTATACACAACCTTCTTTTATATGGTGTATAAACCCCTTTGACTTTTACATTTATTCAAAGGAATCATTTTTATACGTAGTGTTTATTAAACGACAAAAGGGAATGTTTTTGTTGTACGTATGCGGAGACAACGACTTCTCTGCCGTCATGACCATTATTTGAGTTTCGGCTTCCTCTACAAGCCATACCATCTTTTTAAAAGAAAAATAAATACCATGTTTTACATTTCTTTTATTTTGGTATTGAAAATGGTTTTCATAATGTATTTATATCAATGTGTTTTATTGATATCTTGTGATTGAAATGTGGAAATGTTATGTTTCTGTTATGCATGTTTTATGTGATACGATTATGTTGAGGTTCTTGGGCATTATTATGAAGACAGGTGGTTCCGTAATAAACTAAGGGCAGGTGAGCCCAATATAGCTCTCCAATGCATTGGGTAACGTGAAGGAGTGAATCGTTAAGGTTTCTCTGAAGAGATTTAGGGAATATACTGTGATGGGTATTCCAAACCTAACCAAGAGGGTTACTCCCTACGTAAGAATGTTATGAATTCCTCAAGAAACCATTATGTCTTATGATTTCTATCATTTATTCATGGTTTGATGAGGTATGTTAAAGTACCTATGTTTTATGGGTAAAATATTATTTCATTCTTTTGTATATATGAACTCATGTTTCCTTTCCATATTTTTATAACCCTTACTGAGCTTTTTATGCTCATCCCAAGTTTTTGAAATGTTTTTCACATGTCAAGGGAAAGGTACAAGATGCGATGATAGTGTCAAGGATGTGTCAAGAAAGAATCCATGTTTTATATTCAATATGTTTCTGTTGATAGTAAGAATGAATATTTTCTTTTATGTAACCACTTTTTTTAAATGTGGAATGTAATGCAAGTTTCATGATCTAATTTCTAAAACTCTAAACCTGAAAAGATCCTCAATGTGTTATCTTGTAATAACTCAAGATTAAGTAAGGTTTAAGGCTGGGGCCTTATAATATCACTAGGTGATTGCTTATGAATCTCGATAATTAATGAACTTTGAGACTTCTTATAAAATTTATTACCTTGATCTTACAATAGTTATTTGTTCACTGAAAATATTGAGGAACTATCTTTTTATAGAGAAATAGGATATATAAAAATACCACCAATGTTTGATTTATTAAAAAAAAGAATTTCACATGAGACAAAGGAGATAATTATAACTTCTTCAAGACAATTATTGTTCTATTTATTATCTCCCAAGAAGAGAAATCTATGTCACTAATGGATTTGGTTATAAAGAACATGTTGTGATAGTAATGATATGAAATCAAGGAGATCCTTTAATCTTGGTCCTTGTAAAATATGACATGGGAATTTTAAGGGAAGGCAATCATCAAACCTATTTGAAATTATTTTTCAACCATCATTACTAGATGACAGCCTGAAAGATCATTGAGATGTTCATTTTTTACAATAGAAGACAGAGGCAATGAAGAATGATATGTATCATTATATTAATATTGATCAAGAAAGTATATTGTAATTTCATTAAAGGATTTGTGTCCCATTTATCCCTGTGATAAAGATGGATCTCATTGATGAAGTCTCTATATCTACATTATCTATACATCTTGGAGGCTATAAAATGTATAAGGACCTTCAGGATAATTATTGGTTAGAAAATAATAAAAGGGAGATTTATTGCTACACAATATGTTTCGTGGTGGGTAAACAAGTGAAGGTAGATTGAAAATTTATAAATGGGTATTGCAACCACTGCTCATACCGACACTGATGTTGGATAATGTCACCATGGACTTCATCACTGTTCTAAAAATAACATCCCATGTAAACAATGTGATATGGTTTATTGTGGATCATCTAACTATGAATACCCATTTTATCTCTCTTTATAATGATTATACTATAGAAAAAAATTCCAAATATATGTAAATTAAGTTGTGACGATGCATGGGGTACCACTTTCTATCATTTTTTACCATGATCCAATGTTCACATACAAATTCTACAGAATTTTTCAACATAATCTAAATACTGAATTGAATTTCAATATAGCATATCACCCCAAAACTGATGGAAAATCAAAAAGAACTATTCAGACATATGAGGACATTCTGGGAACACGCTCAATGAAATTTAAAGGTGGATGGGATCAACACCTCCCATTAGTTGAGTTATTATAAAACCACTTATCCCACTCAATTATTCATATTAAACCATATAAAGCACTATATAGGAGGAAATGTAGAGTTACTACATGTTGGGATGAATTTGGTGAGAGAAAGATACTTGGGATCGATCTTGTGAACGATATGACAGAAATGGTTATTCCAACTAATAACACATAATGAATTATATGATTCGTAATAAGATATATGTTGAAAATAATCAATGGTATTGGATTTTTGATGTAGGGTAAGTTTGTTTCCTTAGAGTATCACTTGGGAAGAGGGTTAGGCTGTATGGGTACAAAGGAAAGATTTTCCCCCCAAGTACACTGGCCCCAATGAAATTATTGATTGAATTAGAGAAGTATACTAGTAGTTATAAATTATGAAATATATCGCTCATTTTTATGTTGTATTCCACATATCTTTATTGAGGATGTAAATAAACGATCCCCTATATGTACTGAATTCATAAGTAGTTCAATTGGAACATGACCTCTTTTATGGGGAGCAACTAGCAGAGATATTGGACTATAGATACAAGTTTCTAAGAAAAAATACAACCCACATTTTCAAATTTTTATGATAAAACATTAAGATTCAAGAGGTGATATGGGAACTAGAGGGTACAATGAAGCAGAAATACCATCACCTTTTGTAAATTGAGAGAATTAATGGAAAATTTTGGGTGGAAATTTATTAAGGGTGGAAGAATGTAATGACCAATACCATTTAAATTATTTTTTTTTCATAGAAAATGTCTAATATATTATCTCATACCCCACGAAACAGTACCTATTTATTAGTGAAAAATAGATTAGTCATCTATGAATCTAATTAAAATACCATACATTACAAATGGAAAAAATATAAAACATAATAACTAAAATGGGAGAATAAAGATCACCCCAAAACAGCTAGTATCACCACCCCCACAAAAAACTCTATAGAAATTAAACAAAATATTAGTAAATTAATCAACATGTTACTAAAATTAATGTTTTTACATTAGTGTAATTTTCTTTAAATAATTAAGTGGTATTTATAGGGTATAAAAGGATATGTGATTTTTGGATTCGATGGCTATATGGCCATTTTTAAAATTTTAATATCGGTTAATATGGACACTACAAACTATACACATGGCTAGTAATTTTACCATAATAATTAGTTTTTATAAGTTGAAATGACAATTGATAATTGATTCCAAAAGATTAATAGAAGTCCTCAACCTGTAGAGTCATGCTGTTTGAAGACCATTTTTCAAAACGTAGGAGGGAGGTGTCATCGCTACAGTTCTCCCTTTACCAATCCCAAGCTGATCTTCAACAAGTGAAGCTTGAATAAAAAATCCAACTTGATAAGTTCATGTTAGTGAAAATTACAACCTAAGCGATGTTATTAGAGCCACTCCATGAATCTATCACCACCACACACCTTACCCTTAGTTTTTCTGTGGGTGTTATAAGGGGATACATTTCCAGAACATAGTTACTGAAAATGTTTTTCCTTGCTAATTTTTTCCAACAATTCTATTTTATGAATGGTTATTATTTATAAAATATATGTATAATTTTGTTGTATTTGATAAATTGAGTTTTTAGACAAAAATAACAATTTCTATAAAAGATATAATTTTTATAATAATCTAAGGTATTCCAAATAGTATTTAATTAAATGAAATATTATTTTTAAAAAAACATTTATTTGGACATAAATGATATAATACTCTACTTATGTATGTGGAAATTTTTAATTTTCAACAATTCTACTAATCCTTAAAAACATCTATTTTTTAAAAAAATTAGGATGATTATTTTTTAAAGTTAAAATTAACATATTTAAAGGGATTTTTGGGAAAAATAAACATCATATTTGATATCATCACATTGAGATTAGATTAGAAAAAATTTATGACAAATTTCTAAATTTTTTACTTTTTTAAATTGTACAAATACAGTTTGGGGGTTTTCATATTTTTAATTACTTTTTAATTATTTTATAATGATTTAATAAATAATTAATGACAATACAGAGCATAAAATATGTTATTTTATTTATATAAATTAATTTAATATATTTTAATAAATTTCCAAACCTACACTTGACTTTCCAATGTCTATAATGGAAACATTGACTATAAAACCGTTACATCGTGGAAACATTAATTTCCATACAAAAGATAAGTTATAAAAAATTATGTTAAGTTCTGTTGGATAAAAATAACATAAATTGTCTCCTAAATTACTAATCCTAGGGGAATAAAATGCATAAGAAAATGTTTTTTCATTTTCCACAACCTTGATTTACAAGGCCTATAATTGCACATTATTAAACAAATCATAATCTTTTTCTATAAATACTCAACCATTTCTTCATTTCCTATCACTACTAAACCATCCTCCAAAATGTTCTGGTGGGTTTATCTCTTGTGGTGTTCCTATAAGACACCCTCAATCCTCCAGGGTTCCATCGACAATATCTATGTGTAAACACTCAAAATAATGGAATTTTCCTTCCTTTTTCTTCAATATTGGAACTTATTTTTGTATATTTCATCTAAATGTTAGTGTTAATCTTTTTTATTACCCTTTTGATCACAACCTATTTAAAAAATTATTTTTTATAAATGGAAGATTATTTTCCCCTCTCAATGTACCATCATTTAAAACAATGTTTTATATCCACCATGCTTCCTAATTTACTTATCAAATTTCTCTCTTTTACAAAACAAATTATCTTTTATATTTCATTTGAATAAAAAAATCCTCTTTTATTTTTAATGGTCACTCAATATATGTAATCATGACTTTTTGATTTTGGGATTTACATATATAAACCCACATTTCCATCGCATGGGTTAATAAGGATGTAATGATCATGTCTTTGTGAAATATTGTATTATAATATTTCTCTAAGTAACTCATTCATAATTCTCTAGGGCTTATTAATGAAATAATTTATTTTATCTATGCGGATCACATTAGTTAAAATATATGAATGGTTCAACCTAATAGAACTCCAATGAATTGGAGAAATAATTTAATGTCTAGAAAGGATATGTTTTATAGTACCTTAGCTAATAACCTTGGGAATTTTAAATTATGATAGCTTTGTGATAAACCATGGAGATACAGTTATGAATGTATCATTAAAATTTTTTATCCACATTTACATGATTTAATTAATTTTCAAATGTTGGGAAATTATTCAAGTTCATGCCTTATTGTTATAACTCATTCTTTTAATATTCCCCATGATCAAAATAAATATGCAACACCTTCTTATCCTCAAACTAGGATTCATGATCACCCTTTACTGTGATGAATTTCATCATGATAGGATATATAGATAAATTAACTTAGGGTGAACCCATGAAAGTGTGTTCATGTTTACATCAACAAATTTATCATGTTTTCATGTATTATGTACCTTTTTAAAAAAAAAATAAACATTAAAAGATCTATTATTTTTACCATATATTGAATGTTTATGTTAAAAAAGATGGGATGGCATAATCATCACATAAAAATTAAAAAAAAATAAAGAAAAAAACTACAATAATATATAAAAATCAACATCCTTTTAGAATAACCTTGAATTCCCCCACTTAAATAACCAAAAAATATCTCATCCTTCAGTATCACAACCCGACCACAACACGTCCTCCTAGGTGTCTATAATGACCAATAGACACCAATTTAAAAATAAGGATGATGGATCCCCATGTATATAAAACAAGAGTACAAATAATTGTAATCCACACCAAAATAATATTTTGAATGATTATTATATTTGATGTTATCATCGAAATAATAACTAATATCACAATATTTATAGAATACCATACAATGAATTAATTACCTTCTTTATATGATTTATCCAGTTATGAGTGTGAAAATAAAATCAATGACAGAAACCAAAGTTATTATAGTATGGTATATCAACCAATATTATTCATAACAGAAAACAAAATTCCAGAACAATAATGAACCATGTTAAACAACATCGGTAACACATATCCTCAAATCCATTTAACCATCTATTCATAAACAAGAACATCAATATTTCCAAATATTTACCATATTTATTTGTTACAAAATTTAAAAAAATTACTCTAAACACATCATCACTAAAATGAATTTTCTTGAAAAAAATAAAATCTGGAAAGAAATATCAACCCATAATAAATAACATTGAAGTCAGTAAAGAGAATGAGTATTAACTGATATCCCTAAAATTTCTTTATTCTAATTCATTATATTATTTAGGATGATATAAATTATAAACTAAAAGAAAAAAAAGAATCATAATTCATATATTAAAAAATAAATTAATCATAATAAGTCTTAAAACACCACGATCAACTGAATCCTTGATGATTCAATACTAATAAGAAAGATAAACAAAGTATTATGTACTACTGAACTCAAAATGATCCACCAAAGTATCTAAAAACACTGAACCCACCCAATAATGAAAACCAAATAGAATGAACACCATAGATACAAAATCTAAAAAGAAGAAGAGTGAAGGATAAGGACGAAGAATAGAAAATGAAATAAAAAAGAGTTGTTTAGAACAAGAAATACCAATCGCTTTTAATTAAGATTACTAAATCCATAAGAGATATTAGTAAAATACATTAATGAAGGCCTATATCTCACTTGGGTTTTAAGAATAGAAAATAAATTGAAAAAGAAAAAAGGTAAAAACAAAATTTATTGAAGAAAGGAAACTAACACCCAACATAGTGTAGATAATTCTAAAATAGTCCTTAAAGGATTCGTTAAATTGAGTTCTAAAAACTGATATCTTCAAAATGGAATAAAATTCCTTTTCATTGTGTCACTTTAGTAAATATTTAAAACTAGTTTCCTAATACCATGATATGGTGGTCTTAAAAACAACAGTAATGTGATTGAACCATGAAACTAATCAAGAACTACTCTGGAATAGAGGAACCAACCACACTATTTCCAAATATTCTACAAGATAAAACATGTTGAAAAACACCAACCACCATGATGTGACGAATCTACAACCACTATAATAGTTTTTACAATCATCCACATTTTACATAGGGACTTCCGTAGAAATATCCATGCCCCGCACTCATAAAAATAGATATATAGTCACCAAAAAACACCTAAAATCCTATAAAAACTCTTAATAAATCACATACCATATATAAATGCATATTGAGATACACATATAAGATTAAATTAAAAAACATTACCTTTACATTATAATAAATTAGAAACCATAACATATTGACAAAAGGAATTTTAATCTCCATCCAAATAGAAATCTATAAATTATTAGATCTGTTAAATAGTCTCCAAAAAAACCATCAAAATAGGTGTTTTAAGAATTTAGATATCTAAAAAACAATTTTTTATGCTTTTATCACCATCAAAATTTCTCGAAGAGATTCCAAATCATAAGAAAACATATGGTAATGGTTTGGGAAGGTTTGGGGATTTACACAATCAATGAGTTCAATAATGAAATTGGAATGTTCAGATATTATAATTTTCTTTGCCAATATTGAAATCATTTTATGTGGTTCTATATACTTGAACTATAGTTTGTTACCACTAAACCTGATGTTCATTTTTTAAAACATAAATTTCAATTTTTATCTTTTAAAAATTTCTTAAATATGATTTAGGGACACCTAGTTTTCATGATCAACTATTTAATCTTTTGATAATTAACATAATGGAATAAAATCTATTGAAATTTCATAAAAATTTTAGAGTAAATTCTTATAATGATAGGTTTAGATGATTAAATCTTTTACTATAAATATTGTATAATTGACACTAAAATTTATTTAGTTTCATATGAGTGACATTTTATGAAGGTAATACAATTATACTCTCTTAAAATTTGCTCAATTAATAATTATTATTCCATATCTAGTAGATGTATATATAAATCATTATGAAATTATTAAAAAAACTTGTTACTATATATGGAAGTTACTTCTTCGATTTACTATTGATATATTTTCTAAGAAGGGTCTCCAACCTGTTAGATAATTATTTAATATTAGGAAGTGTATTTCCATCCTAGCCTGACCATGGATCCCATTTAGAATAAAATAAACTCTCAATTATTAATTGTGAAATAAAATTAAATTTTGGATATAATAGTCAATGAGAACATTGAAATTGACCATCAGGTTTATTCTAAAAATTAATTTAGAAAATACCCATACTGTGGAAAATAAAAACCTATAAATTTTAACATTAATGATCATTTTCAAACATGAGGGATACATTAATGACTACAACATTATCATTATAATAGGATTATAGATATCAATAACATAAGAGATGAACTCTATAAGAAAATTTAATTTGTCCAATAGTCTTAAAGAGATAAAATATTGAGAGTTAGTTATATAAAAAAATTAGAAATCATAGATAATTCAATAAGAATCGTACCTCACATTTTTTCAGGTCCAACATAATCAATGAAAGGGAGATATAATGATACGAATGATCACATAAACTATATTCATTCCCTGTATTTCCCAAAAATATAGTTTCATTATTAATCTATCTCTACCCACAGGAAGTTTTACTACTTCAATTATGATCATAGGAATGAGAACCCAAAATTTGTTAGATTAGAATATTGTCTAGATATATTCAAATCTATAAAACCATTCTCAATCAACTATTTAGATTTTATTCTTAATAAGTATTTATGTTGACCCAAAAGGGCATATGAATGAAAATAATTAGGAGACTTTTAAAACCATGTATTTGAATGATGTATCTTATTGGAATGATAGAATATTAGGTATATTTTCCCTATATAAGCTAATTTTATTAATTTTTTATCATACCTTACAATTATAGGTGTCAATAAAATTCTTCAAATTCTAGAAAGGGATTCCAATTCTATCTCAACTATCATTGATTTATTAAATTATTTAGAATAATAAGTCATGCATAATGGAAACAGATTCAATATTATGTATAGGGAAAGACCCATTTCAAATATATAGGATTTTAGAATTTCATTTATGAAAATAAATTGTCAAATAACAAAATATTAATAAAAAAATTATTCACTGAATCCCATGAATTATTATTTTTCAGATAGGTAAGCTCCCTCAATTTTACCAACTTCATTATTTTTGGGTTCTACTATTGAGTTACCATATTATTAAAGATTCTAAAAGACATATCCTCAAATAGATTCTCCTATAGAACTAACTCCGACAACATGGTAATCAAAGCCTTAATAATTAATGTGGAGAATTTGACAATATAGTTCTCATGAGTTTTAAGAAACTCCAAGATTCACTAAATATTTTTGAGATACTATTCTAACTCGTATTATACTTTATCAAATTTGAAGGATGGAGAATTATTCTAATTATATTATACATTATCATCCATACCATGGTAAAGATCGTGATATATTCTTCCTCCCATGTCCTAATTTATTTTTATGACTACATTTAATATATTTTGATTGACCAGGTTGTTATTCCAAGAGAAATTATTTACATATCCTTTTTTAGGGTTCACAAATTCCCTCATATGTATCATTTTTCTATTAATTATACAAAATATGAAATTCAATTATATTATTTATAAAAATTTAAAAATAAATTATTCTAAATGTCATAAAAATCCCTCCATAAGAATTTTTGGGTTATGTTTGTGAAAAAAACATTGTTAAATGATGCTTATCCTGAAACAATATGTAGTTTGAATATTATTGGATTTGGAGGATAGTTCATTTTTGTGAGGTTGGTCATCACCACAACATAGACCAACTCACAATGATCATGTACAAAAAAATTTGATATTTAAAAAAACTAGAGTGAGGATTGGTTCAGGTGACCATGTTTTTTTATTTTTAGTTTCTGTCTATAATATCACCTATATGAAATAGTATAGCCCCAAATGGGAATTGGGGAATAAATGGAAGCAATTATTATGATGTTTTAATATATATAATATTTTGAGTTCGAGATGGTAAAAATTGATAAGGTAATTAAACTATATTCTTTTAACTAGGATTGGTGTTCTGAAAGTCCACCTAAGGGAAACAATATGCCCAATATGGGTTATATGATAGTCATGGTGGAATCCTATGATGTGAGAAATGATCAGTAACTCTATGATATGGTGACTATAAGTTTGTTGTTTTATTTTGATTTTCCCATGATGTCTAAAATTTTGGAAATTCATTGAGTTTTTTGAATTTATTATCTGAATATGATAAACACTAATCCCAGAAATGGGTGTTGTGGTGGCTTTGGTGAAGTTCTTTTTCTATAATCAAGAAAATTATATTAATGGTCTTATATACCATAATGAAAAAAACATATATTCCATGGAGAGAGGAATGTACAATGGTATTTTTTCTATGGAAACAAATTCCACATAGTGGGTTCTATAATCTAGATAGTTTTATGGATACTATTGTTTGTTGGGTTAGAAAAACATAGAGAATACAAATCATATTTAATAAGGGATTTATAAATGTTTTAAAAGCCTTTTATTTGAATGTTTTTTGTATATATTAAAATTTGTAGTAAGATCAATAAATTAAAAACATAACATTATTCATGAAATAATATATTTAAAAGGATATAATATCCATCAATGCTATGTTTATATGTATGATAGTGTCTAGAAAAAAAAAGATTTAAAATAGTGGTGCAATTCCAGTTCTCACTATAAATATTGAAGGGGAATCTAGACATATTCTGGAAGATCGATTGAATAAGATTCCATATCCCTTATATAAAAAATAATTCGAATAAAAAATTTACTTCAGACATGTTAGAAAATTGAAAGCAAATAAGAATACATAATTTTACATGGCTTCATCTCAATAGAACATTATCAAGCTGTTTTGATGTTCTACACCATTTCAAGTCTTCATCCATGTTTTTTCTCATAATGAAGATAATTGTAGTCAGAAAAAGATAATAGAGTTCCTAATTTTAAAAATAGGTAGTGATCCTTATAATTTGTTTGAATGGTGAGTTAAAAATCTCAATGAGTCCTCTCAAATATATAATACAAAAAAATAATGTGGGTTAGAAATTTATGTGAATAGTAATTTCACCTTTACATGTTCATTGGAATATACCAGTTTTGGTGAACCATGTTAAGAAATCAATTTTACAATTTTTTTTCCACCATATATCATATAGATAAATTAATGTATATAATTTGGAGTTAATTATATTTAGTGAACTATATTATTTTCAAGGTATAAAAGTTTATTTTGGTGTTTAAAATATTTATCACCCTCATTTGTTAATATCATTGAAAATGGAAAAAAAATTGTTATCAATGAAATGGTTCTTATAGTGATTCTCTCTCTCTCTCTCAGAATTTTATTCACATAGTTAGTTGTTTAACACAAAGGATATGTAATTTTCAATGGAAATGATATTAAATTATAGAGGTATACTTTGAAAAATACTTCACACTGTTGTGAATAAAATTCCTCATAATAAAAATTCATTGTATGATAAAAAAATTGAAATATGTAATTTATTAAAAACAAAACATAAGAAATAATATGAGGATGCTTAGGAAATTAATGAATTACAATGATACTTATAAAACCCTATATTAACAAAGGTAATGGCATGAAAATTATCTCACGTTATATGGGGAAAATATGAATATTTATGAACATAGTTATAATGTTTGAGAGAAAAATAATTATGTGTTGTTGAATAAATATAATGACTTAAGAATTAACCTGACTAAAATAGTAGATATATATTTTTTATCTTATATATTATCTTGTTGAATATATATTTGGTCTTTAATAAAATATTTATGACCTAAATATTGCTAAAAATATTGAGGATATTTTTTTATATATTATATTTTATGGTGTAATTGTTCAAAGATAGGGATACAAGTGATTTATATCTGGATGCACTTCTTAGTACACTTTTTACATATGAAATATGAAATGGAGATAATAAATCTAGGGTAAAAGAGATCTCACCAATGGTTTCATTCAGAATGATGAAGAAAAATGCAATATTAGAAGGTCTACAAAAATATAATGTCTACGAATTGATGTATATCCTTACCTTGAACCTGAAGGGGAATGAAAAAATCAATGAAAATATTCTACTTCCTTAACTATAGTGTGCTATGGTAGTATATCTCTCAATTAATTGATTTAAAATTTTTCAAGATGATGGGGATGAAAATTTTGTGGATAAAACTTTTAATGGTGACAAAAAATGGATATACCCATAATAGAAATTAATCAGGTGAAAAAATATTCCATCACATGTTGGTGAAAAATCAGATGAGTCAAAATTGGAAGAAACCAATGATTGTAAGGACCATCAAAAATACACATTAATAATTATGAATTATTTGATATATGATAATGATAGAGATTCTAAAAATGAATTTGTGAAGTGTAGAGGTTGAGCTTGAGGTGTCCCTAGAAAATCTTGAAAAATAGAGGGGGGAAAATTTAGTTCTTCGTGAATCTAAAATTTATAGGTATATATTGAGAAAGAAAATGAAATTATAAAAGGAATTATTGAAATGATATAATATGATGTTTTGGGAAACTCTAAAATGAAATTCAAGCTCAAAATAAAAGAGAAAAAATAACCATGAATCATTTACTACATGTAAAAGAAAGTAAAATAATGGATAAAAAAGAACTGAATAATGAAGAAAAGAAGTCATGGATTAGTAATAATTATGTGAGTATCTAGAAAGGATACCCAAATAAACTATGGTATCAAGTTTTTCAATGACATAAATCCTTATTAATGATATCAAATTCCCTAGAGTAACTACTAAATAATAAATTCCCATCATAAAAGTGAAACAATTTGAGGAAAAAGGGAATGATACAATGGAGCAGGATCATAAGGAGGAAACAAACATGCCTCATGCTATAACACAAGAATCTACTCTCAAAAGGATAAAATATTTTCAATAATCTAGAAAGGATACAGGACATGATACAACTAATGGGAATGGTAAAATGAACATTAAGAGTTATTTATATGGGAAAATGGGATTTATTAATTATGTGTTCTCTATTTTAATGATATTTTTCAGATATAAACAATTATAAAATTTTATAATAATGTATTCATCAATTTTATATGTTGTTAATGGTTTTAATTTTGGTGTGAAGTATTTTGGAATAAAGAAACTTTTTATACATCAAGTGTCCAATATGAAGTGTTTTAGGATATTCAAAAAGGAGGAGATTATCATACTAAAACCCTATAAAACATATTGAAAATTGGAAAAATATTCTTAGATATGAATTATTCAAAAGAAATTATTTAGTTAGTAGATAATAATTCTTTTTAATCATTCAAATAATTTATTTAATAGTTATAGATGATAAAAAGTATTTACTACAAAGGAAAATGATCTAATGTTTATTTGAGAGAAACAATGATTTCTGCTTTATGGGTTTTTATATAAAGATGTTTTCACACATGATTGAAAAATAAAAGAACGTTGATGACATAATATATAAAAAATATTGAGTGTCTTGATTCCATAATAATGAATGATTCAAAATCATTAGCTTTAGGAATAAAAGGTTTGGTGGAAATGATTTTAGAAAGAATGATGTGATCTTTCTGATACACTTGGCCAAAATTGTTTAACTGTGATCAAGTTCTGTGACTTAGGAAATGCTTTAGAATTTTTGAAAAAATGGGGAACTATTAAATATAATGATTATTCACTTATTCTAAAATCATGTAGGATCTAAGGGATGCTTTAATTTATTTTTGTGGAAAATTGGTGCATGTTATCGAAGAAAGATGAAAATAGATTTCGGTACCAATGTTTTGGTAATTTGAGCCATAAATAACGGTAAAATTTGGAAAATATTGATGTAGAGAATGATTCTCCAAATATCATATGTGAATACACCCATACATGTGATTAATTTGAAAATTAGAAGACTATTAAATAGACTTACAAGCTTTGGAATGGAAAATAATCTAGTGTATTAGAGTTTGATCATATGGATATTTGAAGGATAATAACTCCTAAATACTTTTTAATATAATAAATATTTTTGTCACCTATTCATTATTTTAGAAGGATGTCTTGGTTTATGGTGGTTACTAAAAAAACTTATGAATCGAAGTTTATCACTTGCTATTAGGGATAAGATGAAAAAACAAATTTCAGTAAAATTTAAAAAAAATCTCACACCGACGTTGCTAAAGAATTTACGAATACCCTATTGAAAGAATCACTAAAAAACATTGGATTCAACACCAAGTGTCATCATTGAGAGAACCTCATAGGGAATGGAAATAGAAAGTATAAATATCATTATTAACAACATTTCTAGAACTATACTGATTTTTTATTTATTAGAAAGATGTAGTTTAAATAGAGGTCTGCATCTCAAATTTAATATTGTTGTGTCCAAATAAAGACACGAATCAATATGAAATTTGGTATGAAAAGAAGAATAAACTGAAATTATTCTTGGTATTTGGAATTAGGTGTTTTATTTTCAATAAAAATGTGTACATATTTTTTGAAACATGTATATTTAGGGAAAATTCTTATATATTCAACTAGGATAATGGTATATATGTGTTATAGGAATCTTCTAGGTAAAATGTTTGAAATATATGATATAAACAAGATTGAAATTGAACATAATTTTTTTTAAGTGGGTATATTTTAGAAGATAATGAGTAGAATTAATAAATAACTATTCCAATTATTATAGGTTATGGTGATGGTTATTTTTCTATGGTAGGGGAGTTCAAATAGATTACATAAACTCTGATGATATATTTAAGAGACAAGGAAACGGAATTGGTAAACAAAGTACAAGTTAAAAATTAAAAATAGTAAAAATCACTGATAATAATATTCTTGGTTCTCATATAGCTTTAGTTCAAACCAGAAGATATAATTCCAAGCATAAATCTACTTTTTTATCTTTGATGGAACCAAAATATTTTTATGGCACAACCATATATACATGTTGGGTTTATTTTTGGAATAAGGGGCTAGAATATGTTGAGAAAAACTAGACATGAGAAATTGTCTCAAAGATGAAAAATAATAATTTGAACAAAACCAAATTGGTTTTCCAAAAAAAATCAGTGAAGATAGAATGGTGAAAGTGAATAAATAACTTCATGTGTGAAATGGATATTCCTAGACTAATGGAATTTACATTT
Organism: Viscum album; assembly: GCA_963277665.1. Classification (NCBI taxonomy): domain Eukaryota; kingdom Viridiplantae; phylum Streptophyta; class Magnoliopsida; order Santalales; family Viscaceae; genus Viscum; species Viscum album. Next base: position 1,425,647,099 of record OY728119.1, on the reverse strand, counting down.
ATTAGAAAATTTCCCTTCTGTATCGATATGAAACTATTAGATATTTTTTCACAATGGCTAGGAAAAAGAATTTTAATTTGCATTATATGGATATAAAATAAGTATTCTTTAATATTTTACAATATGTGAAATTCTATATCGAGTAACCATATTTATATCTCATTAATGATTATGATATCAAAGTATATCATTTTAATAATGCTTCATATGTGTCGAAACAAGCACTAAGATCCTCATAATCTTGATTGGATCAATACACAAAAGAACCTAAGTTATACTGAATTGAAGTTGATCACATCCGCTATATCAAGAAAGATATAGGTAATGAGATGGTGGTTCTCAAAAACATTTATGACATCATTTTTGGTGGCTTAGATGACACTCAATGAAATAAGTTTTCATAACTAATGAGGCTTGATTTCAAGATATCATTAATTTGAAAATTATGAGTTTTTTATACAATATAGATGAATCCGATAAAATATGGGACATTTATCTCCCAAATAAAATCTGAAAATGAAGAACTGAAGCAGTTTTATATGTATAATTCTAAATCAATGGATACTTTGGTTGAGACATAGATGCAAATTTCAAAAGATACTGAACATGATGTAGATAACAAAACTCCTTTTAAATATATTATCAATATTATTTTTTAATTTATATCCATTCTCCCTGAAATTGTGTTATCCACATATCAATATTCATGATATTATAGTTTTCTGGAGAAAAGTGACATGAATTTTGAGAAGTGAATACTATGACATATCATACAGATATTGGATTTTGGGATGTATTATTTGTGAAAAATTCCATATATATTAGTATGATCTTTGGATGATGATCGAAAAGGATTGATTAATGAACAAAAATACACTTTAAGAAAAGTGTTATAATTTGAATCTCTTATATATCATGGGAAAGTAGAAAACAAAGATAGTATTTACCTAATCCCCATTACGATGAAAAACTGTTACGTAACGCCAAATTATTCCCAATTGATATGAATATAATAATAACTTAATGATATTGGAATTGATGTTATATCTTTTATTTTTATCATATGTCAAAATTCAGGGGTGATAAATATTCGATAAAATATCATTCAACACAAAATGATGAAGTGTTTTGAGATTAAGTATCATTTATTAAAAGTGAATGTTGAAGAGAAAGTAATGAAGTTGGAGTATGCACCTACAAAAAATCTATTTTATAAAATCAAGAAAATTGATTTACCCAATTTAGATTTAATATGAAATTGCATAGTTCATGATTATTAATAAAATCCAAATTTTTAGATAGAATTGTTTCCAAAACTGCTACTTCCCCAATAAAACTTCTCACAATGTTATGTTATATAACTTTTTCATTTTTCAGTTTAACATATTTAATCCAATTATGTAACCATTTATATAATTTCCCTTATAGTTTTTTTCTGATAATTGGGGATATATATTCAAATCCATTATTAGATACTATGAACGTATAATTGAAATTGAAGGAGTACCTCATTGTTGAATTAGAGGGAGACAATGTGAATGTGGGTGTTGGAAATTAACATACGTAATCATATGAATCACTTTTGTTTAATATTTTTTACCTCTCTGATAATTGATCATATTTTCTTATATTTTATGATTAGTGAATCATTTATTCATGTTCTTGAAGGTGATGGTTCAATCATGGAGTTGTGGAGTTATTAATAATCCAAAAGGGGGCATTCTTTTTCAAAATATCCCCCTAGGAATTGTTTTTTTATTTTCTGAACAATTTGTTCAAGGATTATTACCTATAAAAATGAATTGGATTCGATAACACCATGATATTTTAAATGATTTATTTTACTCTAAATCCAATTGTTTTCAATTGATTAGTTCATACACAACACTGATCCAAAATGAAAAATTGAATGTTTTGTAACTGTTAATATATACCCATTGAATTGGTGAGTAAATATTGAAGTATTTGACATATAAAATTTATATAACAATAAATATAAATTTATTTTTTAATAAAATTCATGGATAAAATTCAATTAGTATAGCTAAATAAAAATAAAATCATTTCATGCATAAAAATATATTTTATTAAAAACATTATTTTCACACAAAATGACAGTGATTATATTATCATTAAATAATGGTTTTAATGGGATGTTTTTATTAGAGATAAAATAAAAACCTTTAATATATATGTAATAGTTATTAATGGGAAATTTATAAATTTATCTTATTCTTAGGAGGTATATGTTTCTTAAAAATATTATTAGTTATGTGGGATTAAATTACAAGTGGTTTTTATCAATTTAAAAATTGAAATGTATAATATTACTCGAATATTTTTTAATAAGAATTTTGAAGTTAGTTAATGGGGTAAATTTTATTTTTTGGGATAAAATTAAGATACCAAGATATATATTAATTACCATTGTTTAACATTTATTTTTTATATAGATGATACTTTAATAAATATTGTAAAATTTTTAGTTTAGTGGATAAAATTTAAATTAATATTATAATATGATTTCTATTCAAATATAAAAATAAATTAACACTCATTTAATTGGTAATTAATGTTAAATATGAATAAGAACTCACAATGATTAAAACAAATTTTTTTCCACAAAAACAGTTTTCAACACATTATATGTTTTAATTTAAAAGTTAATTTTTTATTTTTATAAATTGAATTAGATTAAATGGACTCGAAATAAAAATTTCTCACATAAAAAATTCATAATACGGTTCATTATAAATTTTAATTAATAAAATAATAACTACGGATAAATTTAATCATGATTTATAAGTGTTAAAATTAGAAATGTAATGTGGATCGAATTTCGCGAAATCAATTTGAAACATAGAGATTTTATATTACCTTTTTTTGGTTTTAAATTCATAAAACAAGTTCTCACTAACACTTACCCATGAAACTAACCTAATATTCATGAAATTCAATTATTACCCCTTAATAATTTTTTGGAAATATTTGACATACTTTTTCACATAAAAAATGATCTCTTTTACACTAATTTCATGCCAGCATCATAGTTATAAATTAATATTAAAAAACAAAAAATTTTGTTCTTATAGATCCCTTATATAATTTTTTCCTCTAAAAACTCAATGAAGTTCCAAAAGTCTTTTATTTCTAAAGGATACATCAAGAATGAATGAAAACCACCAATGTAAGTATTAATTACCATTTAACTTTATGTCATTATCCTTATAATCTACCCACATCCAAACCCATTATAACCATATCTATATAATTAAATCTTCATATATAATATACTTAAAAATTTACTATATGTATGGTATAACCATTATCTTTTACCTTCCCATTCCATAAAAAATTGAAAATGTTGTTCATTTGTGTGTGTGAACTACCACCACCATAAACAAAACGTATCATTTTTCATCACCACCATTAAATCCTTGTTACTAAAATGGTTTTACTAAGTATATATTTGGATTATGTATTTATTTATATTCAATATTTACAAATATATCATTCTACGATTTATATTAAAAAAATTCATAATTATAAAACTAACCTCCTAAAATATACACACAAATTTGAATAATGGTTTATTTAATTGAAAAATATTTTTCATTTACCATATTATTATAACATTTATTAATACCAATTAAAAAAATTAAACACACCTAAATAATCTCATTTTAATTATTTGAAAATAATATTATAAAACAATAATCTCTTTTATATCCATATTCAAACATAGATTCTAGAACATTTTATTTAGAGTGGTTTAACCACATATATGTCCAATTTTATAAATTTAGATCAAGGATGGAATATGAAACATAATATTGGATAATAATATATAGGTAATTTTTTTCTTTATTGGCAATTTAATCATTTTCCAAAATAATTAATACAACATCATTCATTTTTCATAGATTACCAAAAAATGGTCATCACATACATCATTATCATGAACAATAACTAAAATAATTATAATATTCTGTTAGAATGTTGTAAATAATTATGAAACATAAATTGATGTACATTTTGGGATCTAGGAATAATGAAATTCGGGATATGAATGATAAACAACACCACAATTATGAAACTATTTCAAAACAAAAAATACTATAGTCACTCAGTAATGAAAATAGATAATAAATTAATAATATACATATAGGAAAAATTATAAATTAATATTATAATGGGATTAGGATATTAACAAGGTTATTAAATAGGTGGTTAAGATATATTTTTTATAAAGGGGATTCAAATGCTTCTGAAGAAGTTAAAACTCATGGTATGTGGTTATTTTCTTAAAATTTAATTTCTTAGAGTGTATTTTATATTTTTTACCCTTATATCCTTGATATAGTATGATTACAACCTAATAAAATAATTATACTATACAATTGATGGAATATATAAACAAACTTTTATTTGTTTATTTCATTCAAGTGTTGCTATTGGATCAAGGGGTATTAATGACTCAAAATATCATTTATTTGAGTTATAATTACAATTATTGAACTTATTGATTCTATTTTTGGTTTCCTTCAACCAATTATTATATTTAATTTTACATTATCTCCCTCTATAAGGTTAATCCATTTTTATTTCCTATATTTTATCTTTGTAAAATTTTTCTCAAAAAGTCCATCTTGGTTGAGAATAACTTTCATCCACTTTAATATTTATTTTCCTTTCATGTTATTATATTCCATTTATAGAAATTATATCTTATATATTTTTAAAGATAATTATGTGTTATCTTATGTGACCTTCAAATTTACATTTTACCATTTTCAAAAGGATAATGTAATACTCTTTTTCTGATGTGGTATTTCAATAAAAATATTTTCATGTTATAAATTTTTTCCTACCCTAATTGTCTGTTTTAACGTTCATTCGATGATTCCAGGGGATGCACTTTATGAATTTTGAAGGCTATATTAATAATTTTTATTTAATATTAATAGTTATTAAAAAATTTCACTTCACCTTTGTAAAAATAAATTTTTAATATTTCATATAAGTTTATATTCTAATGATGGTTTCTTCAATGATTAAATCTATTTCAGGTTTTTATTCAATATATACACTTTATTTTACTATTACCATGATTCCATTCAATTAATATTCCTTTCCATTTTTTAAAATGTTTTTCCAAATAATCCTAACTCATAATTATCATAAAATTTGAATGGGTATTTCTTATTGTTTTTTCATGTTTATTTACCTACAGATCTTGAAATTTTATTTTCCTTGTATGTAATTATCATATATTCATTAAAATTATTTAAACTTATGATCCCCTCTACATTATTTATTTGGGTGCATTATTCTCATGACTTGTATTATCATGTCACCCATTTTTTCATTGGTTAATAATACATTTATAGAATAATGTATGATTTACGTAGTGACACACATAATGATAGTCAAATGATGGGTTCACCTTCATAGCACTCCAATGCATTGGGTAAAAAATTAATATCTTGAGATGACATATTTATGATACCATATAATCAATCCTGAGTAAAGTTTTATGATACATTGGGGAACAACCACTGTAATGATGGGCATACCTCTATAAAACTCAACCACATTAGGTAAAAAAATTATCACTATAGATAAAATGTTTATGTACTTTGGAAAAATTAATTGGAAATGATTCATTATACTATGGTGAACAACCTTAGTAATGTTATTATATGTCACCTTATAGATTTAATTTATTGATATGCTTATGAAATTATCATGCTTATGTTTTGGGAACATTTACAAGTTATTATTCATGTAGATTTTTTCTTGTTATACCTCATGTACTTATATTCATGTTATCATGTTTATATTAGTATAATATGGTTAATGCCTTTCCAATATTATGTTCCAATTTCATTTTTTATCTCTTACCAAGCATCTGAGGCCACTCCATTCTTATATTTCTATTTCTGAAGGTTATTAATAAAACTAATGTGGATGATGTTTCTAAAATACTATAGTGTGGGGATAATTTTTATTAGATGGTAAAGACTAGTTATGAATTATTTAGTTAATTCAATAGAGGAAAAGTGAATGTTATTTATAGAATACATGGTTATCATTAACTAGGTTTTTGACTTAAATCTCTAAAACTAAAAAAATATATGGTATATGGATTTTTTGTAATGAAATATTTTCTATATGTCATGTCATTTTTCAATCACATATTTGATCATTATAGTCTGACTAAACTTTTCCTGGGGTTTTTTTCATTCTAGTGAAGGAGGGATTCACAGTGGCATGGACCACATAATTGTGAACACATCCAAGAAATTATGTAGTTTGTAACAGCTTTCATAATATTTGGTATAGGTGGAAATTCAATTTTAGTGGGTGTTTTTGTGTAGAAGATCTCCTATTAAAAATAGTATATAACGAAATGGGAGTCATGGAGTAAGGGAGGGTTATGGGCAAAAGATTCAACTATTTTGATTATTTGGAGTTTGGGATGGAAACAATGGTCAACATGACTGCACCACATTATTTCACTGGGTATGGTGGCCAAGAAGCCCACGAGATATAAATGAGATACCTAATAAAGTATTATTATAGTGCTGGTGGACTCATATGAGGTGTATAATGAAGAGTATCTCAACATTTTGTTGACCATAAGGTATTAATTTCAACATTATTACACCACTATGATGAGAAGATGAAAAATTCATTTGGTTTTCCAAAATGAAGATTCACCAATGATAAATGATGATCCCAAAATAGACATGACTATTATTATGGTTATGGTATGTGTCTACTCAGTTTTCTGTAATGCAAGGAAAAATAGTTGAATGTCCCTAGTTATAGGTATCTCGATGTGAGTAATTCCTACATACACTCTATTCAAACAATTTTGTCCAGAATCTAGTTTTATAAATGTCTAATTCTGTGTTCACATTATTACAAATTGGAGACTAATCATTTTACTTTTTGGGGGTATTTATGGATTTTATAATGATCATTTTTAGATGGTTATGGTGCATTTTACGATTTCTATTTAGAAACATCAACTATAATAGGATCATGAACATGAATTAAGTACTTTATTTGTTGGGACTATTTATGAGTGTGAATTAATGATAAATTATATTGCATATAAAATGGTGTGTAATAACTGATGAGGGATTCTTTTTATCACTGAAAATATTGAAGGGGATTCCATATATCACATAAAAGTTCAATGGATGGGGATTCTAGAATGCTTTAGGAGAAAAAATTTTGAAATGAGATATTTCTATAATGTTTTTAGAAAAAATTCAACTAATTAATAGGAATTTGTTACAGTTTTATCTTACCAGAACATCATTACATTGTGTTGAATAAACACTCTATTTATAGAGTTCATTCAAATTATATTCCCATGAATAATAATAATTTTATCATGAAAAGGATAAGTGAGTTTCTATTTAAAATGAGATAAAGTGAGCCCTTGTCTATTTTTTGAATGGGGGGTTTAAAGGGCCAACAAATCTACTATATTGTGTAATCAAATTAGAATATAGTCACTATAGAATTTGAGGTGAATAGGGACATTATAATTTCAGTCTCCTTGTACTACACCTAGTTGGGTGAAACATGTAAAGAATCTATTTTAATTTTTTATATTTTCATCACTCTTAGTGATAATATAAGGGAAAGAAATATTTTTACTAACATTGATAGAATAAGATAAAATTTGATAGAAAATTTTTCAAATTAGTATTACTATGACTCACACCCTTGAGGTAGTATCCTTGAATGAATGACATAAAAAGTGTTTCAAATTAAATATTTCTAGGGTGATATTATATCCCTTATAAGTATAGGGGAATTATCAATTTTAAATCACAAAGTTTTCCAATTTTAAAATTAAAATTTCCCATTTATGTATGAATTGGATGCGATATTATTTTTTGATTATTTTAGATAGAATTTGAAATAATATTTATTTATGGTATCACAAATAACATAGAAAGTGAGTATTTATCAGAAATATCCCATAATTAATTGGATTTGAATATCAAGTCAGTTAATTCATTAAATGTAAACTTACACTTTAATATTGGTAATATTGAAATTATATAAAAATAATCTCATGAAATACAGGAGAAACTATTGAACAATTATGAATTTTAGTTATAATTTTAATAAGAAAATGTTTAGGTTTTGTGGAATAAAATTGTATACATGAGAATAAGCTTTGTTGAAACTGTATATGAATTTTTGATCATCTAAAATGAAATATTTAATACAAGCAAGATCATGGAAATAATATTTATTATTTCAAGATCTTTAAAATAGTTTTTAGGATAATTCCATATAGATTGAATTCTAAGTAATTTGTATTAGAATAAAATCATCTAAATAAAATATCTCTATGAACCATTCATAGTACACATGAAACATATAAAATTAAAAATTTTAATAATGAATCCATGGTAATAGAATCCTCACAAGATGTTTTATTCAATTTTATGAATGAAACTTATATTAAAGAATGTCTATTAAAAAGGAATTCATGTAATTTATAACTTTTTTTTATCAAAACATAATATGGGGAAAAGAAAATTTAGTGTTAGTCTTCTAATTTCATGCTTCTGGTGTAGTATGGTTGCCCATTTAATTGTTAAGTATTTAAAAAAAATAAAATATAAAGAGGATGGATATTATGTAAAGAAACATTAGAAAGGTGAATAAAGATAGATATAACCATAATGAAAACCATTAATGAAGAAAAATATTCTCTCAGACAAATATAGAACACTAGATGAGTCATTAGTTAATGAATTTTAAGATTTCGGGGATCTCAAAGAATATACTTTAGTAGGTTTGATTGACTACGCATATGATAATGATATTGATTTTAAAAATTATGATATCAGGGCGGGTGTTGATCTTCATGTTGAGTTTGAGGTAGTATTAGAAGAGATTAACAAATATAGGGTGAAAAATAATAATGAAAATGTATCTTTTTATGAGTCAAAACTCTACAGGTAGAAACCTGTTAAAGAAATATCTGAGTTAAATTAATTGATTGGAAATATGAAATCTATAATTCTCCTAAAAAATTGAAAAATATGTAAATAATAAACTCAAAGAAGAGGGACAATGTGGAATAAATAATATATTATGAAATAATGTAAAACAACTTTCAAATAACAGAGTAACTAAACAAATATGTTATGTCTTAGTGAAAAAAATCAGGATAGAGAATCCCCCATTACACCCAGCATTGTATCAATTTTCTCAGGGTGTGTTATGTTAACCACAAATAAAATCATACAATGGATCATAATTTTATGGAGGAGAAAACCATGCCTTATTCTAGACAGCAATCATCTCATACCTAAATGAAAGTGGATTTGGTAGAGTCTTGAAAGTTTACATTTCATGCTTCAAATAATGGGAAGAATACCTAGAACATTATGTGTTACTTCGATGGAAAATTGGGAAAAAAATTGTGTTTTGTTCTTTTGAAAAGGTTTTTATAATGAAACTAGAAAAAAAGAAAAATGTTGATTTCATTATCCAATGATTTTAATGTTTATTGATTTGGGAGTTAATGATTTGGGAACAACGTAACCTATTTTGTATCAAGAGTTTAATGGGAAGTGCCTTAGGAGAGTCAAAAGAACGAAATAGGTAACTAGGATCTTCGTGAAGCATGTAGAAAAAATAAATATGATTCTATATTTTCAATATATGAAGGACATTTTTGACTTTGGGGAGAATAAAAAATTTCTATTATCAAGAGATGATTCTAAATGGTCATGGAAGAAGAAAATATTTTACGATAATGAAAATGGTGATGATATTTCATTGTGTGTAATGCATATGTTTGTTTTATGGGTTCTGGATTGCATATGTGCCTCACAAATGACATAAAATGAAAATAGTATCACTTAAATAAAATATGACAAGGAAGAGTGTTATGGTTGAATAATGATGAATGAATCAATAGTCATTGGATCTGAGTGGACTACTAGTGGTTAAAGGATCTTAGAAATATAGATTTGAACTTGGTGTAAGGACACAAACACACTATAGTCAGTGTGATACAGTTTTGTAAAATAGAAAATTATATTAAATTATACACTAAGGTATGAACTATTAAATCTCACTATGGATCAATTTTTCTACAAGGGACAAATATTAAATTGAATCTTTAAATTATTGGGGAATAAACTTGGAATATGATATCCTTTCAAGAATTAAATGGATTCAGAACAAATAACACAAAAATTTAGCCTAAAATTCATTAAAAAATATGGTTTCAATGATGGAGGATGTGATTTTCCCTAACTCACATTCGATAATACCAATAATAGGGACTCTTGTCAAAATATGAGGTCAATTTTCATGGATTAAAATCTAATGAATGGAATATCATCATGAGTATTGGAGATTGTAAATGTGGATTTCTATAGACTAAGTAGTCATAAACTAATTTTTTTCCAAATGGTCTTATCTGTTATTTACTTATGAATTTAGTATAAAAGTTTTTTTGATTGTGGTTACTCATAAAAATAATGTTTGTAGGGTCATGACTCGATGTGAGGGAGGAAATGGAAAAATTTCTATAAAAATTAATTAATTTTTACTAAAAATGGCATAAAATTTATAAATACCCAGTTGTAAGAATATATCTAATAACATGGTATTCAAAACCAAATATCAGTGGTGATAACTCCTCAACAAAAAAAATTTATAGATAGTATAAATCACACTATGAGGTAAATTCCTAGTGTTATTCTCATATAAAATTATTTACTGGAGATGTATAACAAAGAATAAATTATTTCTATGGTCTATAAATTAAATTTGGAATTATGGTGTTTAAATAAAGACATTACATCAATCAAAATTTGGTAGGGAAAGCATCCCACACTAAAATACATCTGGGTGTTTAGAAGTATATTTTTTATTTTTAATCATCAAGAAGTAGAAAGTTAGAAGCACATGGAGATGAAGGTATATTTCTTGGATATTCATCTAAGAGAATGGAATATAATTGTTATAATAAATGGATGGTTAGAATGGTGAAATGACATGTTTTGACCATTACTAAAATTTAACAAAATTTAGATTCTTGTAAGAATATTTTAGCCGTGAATGACATGAATTCACAAAAAACCATCACTATATTGGCAGTGGAAAGGGATGACTATTTTTCTAACTTAGTGATAGTTCAAATGTAATAAATCAAATTTCATTATATATACTGTGCTGAAGGAAATATGAAAATAAGAACAATATACAATTAAACAGGGTGCAAGTCACTAATAACAATATTATCAATTCTTAAAAAACATTTATTCATAAAATAAGGATGAAGGCTCATTAAAAGAATTATTATTATTTTGGGTGGAACAAAAAAATCTTGACGAAATAATTATGGATACAAGTCGGGTTAAATAAATGAATATAGAGGGAGACCACATTATGAGAATCATGACTTGGGAAATTGTCTTAATAGGAAAAAATAAGAATGTTACATAAACAAAATAGGGGTTTTTAAAATAAATTCCATGAATATTACATATATACATGGAATAATTTATGTATTATATGTAAAGTAACACCCTTTATTTATTGAATTAATTTTATGAAACATTAACCCTGGTAGATCGACATGAAACTGTCTAATTTTTTTATTATGAAAATGAATTTTAATTTGAAATTGATTCAAATGGATTTCAAATCAGTTTTCATAAATTTATTTATTGAATTGGATATCTAAAATGAAAACCCATATACAATTCTTATTTTTCATGATGAGTTAATGGAATATAATTTCTAGAATGATTTAAATGGGTTGAAATAATATCAAGGATCCTAGTTCCATATAGTGCTTTGTACCTAAAAATTCATAGTTATAATTTAGGTAGGGTTGGTCACAACCTCTATGTCAAGAATTCCTCTGGGAAGTGAATAATGGTTCACATGTATATTGATGAATTAATATTGAGAAACATAGATGGTACTCAATGAAATTAGTTTTCCAAACAAATATGGTGAAAATTTTAGATTTCATCAGCTATTGAACTGTACCTTTTATCATTGTCTATAGGTGAATCATAGTAGGGATCAGAAATTTATGCCTCAAATAAAATATTATATGGAATTTAAAATTTGGATTCATATTTATGATTATAAATATATGTATATTTTGTGGGTGACCTTGATGAAATTTTCAAAGGATTGTCAATGTGAAGTAGTTGTTGTAACTTTATGAAAACATTATTAGTGGTTTTATTTACCTGATATCCATTCATGTAGAAATTTTATTCAACATATATTATGTTTACTTATATAATATTTATCCAAAGGAACATCACATGCATAAAATAAGGTTAATATTGTGATATATGAATCCAATAATGGATTTTTGGGGGTATTATTATAGAAAATGACTATAGAATTTTGTAGGTTTTATGGATGTTTATTTGTGACAAATGAATATACAGTTCTAGTTGTTTTCTATATGATTTTAGATCATGACTTTATTTATGAACTATAGGAAAAATATTTTGTTCCAACATAAGATTATACTCAGTTGATATGGATCAAACAATATCTTTTTGATATTTCAATTGATGTGGGATCTAAAATACTAATAATGTTTGAAAACTCAAGTGTGAATAGAATTTGAAAAATATCATTAACACATGCGGATAAATAATATTGAGAATGTGTAGAGTTTGTTAAAGAATATATTGGAGTATCAAGTCAGGTAATTAGAGTATGTTCCACTCCCAAGACCATGTTTTTAAAACTATGAAAATGGATTTTCCCGAGGTGCGTTTTTGAATGGTATTTGTTAGATCTGGGTGTCTAACCAAATCCATATCATTAGATAGTCTTGGAGATCGAACCCCCACTTCTTAATGGGAATTGATCTCAAGGGAAGGATAATGTACTTTTAAAATTTTTACTATAATATTTTTAATCCCATTACGTACCATTTATGAGAATTTATCTCTTTAGTTTCATTAAAAAAAGGGGATAATTTTTTTCATCCATTTTGGAGAAACTATGATAGTATAATTGAATGTATAAGGTATCCTGATGTTTAATCAAGGAATTATTATTTTCATTTTTGTGTTATAAGTTAAAATATAATTTCATAAGAATCATTTTATTAAATTATACCTTATCATACAGACCATGAACCATATGGGATTAGATTTTTTTTTGTAAATCATTGATGTATGTTACTGAATGTGATGATTCAAAATTTGATTTTTTTAAATATTCAATAAACCAAATGGTGGATGTTGTTATAAAAAATACACCTTAAATATTTTGGGAAGTGTTATTTGATAAACTTGATTAAGAGTGATTACCTAAAATAAAAAAGTGTTTTGAATAAAATGGGTTGTTTTTTCATTCTAATAAATCATGTATTCACCAATACAGAGACCATTCAATAGTGAAAATATCCAACCTATTTTTTTCTAATGGTTTGAGTGAAGATTTTATTAGGTTTCCACATCATTTTAGTTGGTCTTTTTTTCCAATAAAGTCTCGTATTTTAAATTACAAGGATAAAAAATGGTAATTGTGGCATAAATGGAGGCTATGATCAATATGTTTCACTGTTTTAAAATGCATAGTTTAAGATAGTAAAAAAAACCATTCAATGATCACTATACCATTTCACTGGGCGTGGCGTCCTAGAATTCCAGAAGGGAGAAAAGGGATACCAAATATGTTCATTATGATAGTCATGGTGGACTAATATATTTTCTACAATGAAGTGTAACTCTACTTTATGGTGACCAAAAGTTGTGTGTTTCGCTGGGTTTACATTGTGGTGACCAAATATTGGTCATTTCATTGTCAGTTTTAAAATGATGATCCACCCTTGGGAAATTGTGATCCCAAAAAGGTCACAGTGGTGCCTATAGTGAAGGTATTTGTGGTGTTAAATAGAAGTTGATTCTATGGTTCATATAGTGAAAAGAAAAATAAATTATATTTCATTAAAATATGTCTGTTGAAGGCCATTTGTTTTTAATAGGCAGATTCCATGTCATGGGGTGTGGAAGAAACCTATTTTGTTTGAATTTTTAGTTTATATGTTAGAAAAACTTAGAGAACTTTCTTCATTGTTTGTGTTGTATTTATGGATGTTTTAACCTTTATTATTATTATGGTGCATTCTAAAATATACATCAATAAAAATCAATTAGAAAGAGTATAATTCACCTATGAGAAGATATTTAAAATGTGGGATAATTCAAAATGGTGAAAGGAAGGTATATGATAATGTGTAAAAAATAGAGTGTAAAAAGGTAAAGGGATTTATATACCTCAATGGAAAGATTGATGGGGATTACTAATCTCATAGAGAAGATTTAATTTTAATCAAGTTATATCTCTATACGTCATAGAAAATTGAAAGTAAAAAAGGATTAGAAATTTCCATTAGTTTCAACTACCTATAACATTATCAAATCCTGTTACGGTGTCTCACTATTTCTGGTGATCAACCATATTATTTCTCATATATAAGAATATGTTTTTTCATTAAAGGATCAACGAATTATTATTCTTCATGAGAGATATTAAAACTTATACATTGTATAAATGGTGAGTTTAATGGGATACTGAGACCACACTATTGTGAAATCTAAATCGAAAAAAGTGTCTCTCATATTTTAAGTTCATAGACACTGGTCATTTTAATAATATCTAAACAAAGATAGTTAGGGTGAAGAAAGTATAAAATTTATTATGTAAATTTTTATCTTTCATCGTTTTCAGAGATAAAGTGAGGTAGATAAGTATAAGCCCTCACATTTAGAGAAAAGGATCACATTCAAGGGAAATTGAATTAATTAGGTATTACCTTGACCCCCATATCTTGGTAAAATCATTAAAGAGGACCAAAAGAGATTATAAATTAGTGCAATAAAATAATTATATTATATAAATATGAGAAAAATATCTCAAATATACTATAAATGATTTTAGATATTATATAAAATCATAAAACAATTTTATAAAAACAGTGTGAAAATGAACTATAATTAGATCACTCTTCAAACCAAGAATCACCCATTAGATGCCTGAAAGGGGGTTTCCTAGTACAAATACTTGGTATAAAAAATTAAATCCTACAACATAAAACCTATAGTTTCATTTACATTTCTCAATAGTAGTTAAAATTCATTTATAGGGTCTAAATATATTCTTTGAAAATATGAAATATTTTTTGGGAAAAAGGTGTATTCAATCACAAGGAACCAGCCCATTTCATCCAGCTAATAGGATATAAATTTTATGATGATAAATAGATGGGTCAACTTCTCATAGAATGGTTTAAAAAATAACTATCTTAGTGTACCCATTTCCAATGTATGTATTCAAATATATAATATTTATGGGATGGTGGATAGGTTCCCTAGTAATATATTTAATTACAAAATCGGATTTTTTCATTTATAGGGATGATGATTTGATTAACAGTATCATAATTTCATAGCCTATTGACACCCTCAATATCATCAATATCTCAAAATATTTAATAATTTGAATAAAACGTTTTTCACTCCAACTTTCATTGGTTGTGGTATCATTGGGGTAGTAAGAAATGTTTATCCATGTTTATTAACAAAGGTGGAATCAAAATTATGGATACATAAAAATCCACTAATTCAATGAAATATAATCTCACCTAAGATGTCATAATATGTAACTCTTAAAGGGATTAATATAACAAGAAAAAGTAGATCAATTTCATGAATTCCATCCAAAACATGTGTTCAACTCCATCTGCACTCTGGAACAACCACTAAGTTAATTTTTGTTTCTTTTTGGTTAATACTTAGTGGATCATGGGTTGGGAAAATGAATTTCTATAAAGGTAACTAGGAAATAGAAAAAATATAGTCTTACCTATACCTAATATAATTTTCTAATCACCATCAGATCACCCCATTTCCACTAACACAGTACTGGGGTTGGTTTCCTCCCCACAATGTTTAAATTCTTGGTATGGAATTCTTTCTATAGATATTTTCGTAATAGAAAAGTGATCCACCATAATTTTTTTTCATTGAATCAATATTCCTTTATATTAGAACACTAAATAAGGAGTCCGAGGAGAACCTCCTCCTTGAATATTATTGGGATCATATCATATATTATATAATAAATAACCATAATGGTAATAATATCATCATAAATTATTTTTAATTTTTTCTCTCATATTGATTTCACAATGTGGTCTTATCGTCAAATGAATGTTTGTATAATAGTGACAAATTTCATGCTTCATTTGATAATAATTTGGGGATTAAAATAATTTTATGGATCATAAATACTTAATTTTCTCATATTACATTTGGATTAAAGATAACTGTCTGATTAAAGACATCACACCAAGGTATATGTTATATAAAATCTATCCTTTATAGTGTAACCCATGTATATAAATTCCACCCACTCTGTGAAACAAAGATAATGTTTATCATGCATTATGGATTCAATGGAGACCTCTTAATAGAAATATAATATGAAAACCGATGGTTTGTGTACTAATGGTTTGATGTGTAGGGAGTTTCATTTGTGATCATTTTTGTTCAGTATTCCAGACCTGTTGTTCCATTTTTGCTGATAGAAATACCCTATTTGACTATGTATTTTGATTGAGCTTTAGTTATGAAATTTTTTTCAATACCAAAATAGATCCATTAGTTTTTTGTTTACATAATAAGGCTATGTATGGGGTTTTATGAAATAATAAAATATGATATAATAGAAACGGATAGAATATAGCATGTTATATTTCATTTTAGGATAAAGTGGTAATAATAAAAAAGGATTTAGAGTGTTCTATAATCTAGTATCCCTTTACTGTGTAATGAACTAACCCAAGACTACCCGACATTTCACCCAATATAGGTCACCATAGGTCCCCAAGCACACCTACATGAATGTTATTGGATTCCAAATAACAACATGGGTCTAAAAAATATGGTGGAGAGACTATACCCTTTGGAAGAGTGCACTGTATGTGGAAATGAAAAAATCCACATTGATAAACATCAAAATAAACTAAATAAATAATATAAATAGATGTATTATAAAACAAATAAATGGAGTTTAAAGTCATAATAACTAAAAATTATTCTCAAACAAATGACAAATTACCCACCACTTGGCTGGAGAAATTTACGTGTTGTAGAAAAAACTATAAATAAAATGAAAAGGGCTCTACTGTAAACACTGATCCAAACCAAATACTCTATCAATGTAATGGTCAAAATCCTCCATAAAAAACCTAAAACTCCACATGAGCATTACCACTCAAACATGCTCCACCAAAAATATACCCAAATCCATTGTACACCATTTTATCAACCTGGATATAGATATAAGTATTTTTAGCACACAAGTCTAACATACATGGGGTAAGAAATAAGTCTCAGTTCCCTACCCCATATAGAAATCCAATAATCTACCATCATAACAAGTCCAAGAATAGGTTTTATTCTTAGACTATTTAAAAATTTATTATAGTTTGTATAAGAAATAAAATTTCATAAATTAAAGTGGGATAAATAAATATAAAAAATGATGGTAACCTTGGGTTATATCTTGAAACTCAAGGAATTATATCTTGTGGATCACCTAGCCACATAACACCAACCATGTCTACCAAATATACATTAAATATCCTATACATCTTACATTGAACAAGAATGAATTAATTACCTCTTGGAATAGAAAACCCTAAAAAAGATCTCTAATAATCTCTAGGACTCCAATGACATGATCTAAAGTTGAAAAAAGAGATTTACTAACACTGATATGACCTATCCAAACCATGATAGTCCAAAAAAACAAATTTAATCCTTAAAGTATAGTTGGGGAAAGAAATATCCTGCAACCATTATCTAAAAAAATTTATGGTAGCATGGATACCCATCCCCTAGAATGTGTTAAACCACAACAATAGTAGAGTATGGATTCATTCCTCTAGATGATCTATCAGCTCCCTAGATCCATATAACAATAAAGAACCATTGGTGGAGTGAACTAGATAAATCTTAGGGCCCACATAGAATCCCATAATAGCAAAATGTTCTCATCCCACATTCAATCATTGGTAGAAACTACCTCAAACATATTTAGAAATAATCCATCAAGGTATGGTTTGATAAACTATAAAACCCATCTTATAAATCAAAAAACCACCAACCTAAACCATCCCATGGTAAAAAATGATCAAGCCTCTCATAGTCCCCTTAATCACACAGAAAACCTATATGGGAACAAAATTATAGTCAATGGGATATAAGGTGACACTCGACAATGCCAAATATGAAAAAACAAACCACTCCCATGGTCAATGAAACATTAAGATCCAATAATCTCCTAGATCACATTCATCTCAAACCCTAGCTGATGCTAATTGTTGAAATATCAACTGATAAATCATTGCCTAAAAAAATGAATATTAACTCAACCATAATGGAATCCAAAAATGTAGAACAAGACACGCAATGATTTTATACCCTATTCTATACAAAACATAAGGCAAACCCAACATAAGAAACATATTCAAGAATCCATTAATGGGAAAGCACATGTCCCTGATCAAATATGTACCCATAAGGGAATATAATAGTATTACTGTGAATGAAGGAGAATTACATACTACTGAATATATCATCCACTAATCCCTGATCAGAAACCTTCCCACAAGGGAATCCTTGTGATTCCATCTAACTCTACCCAACCTCTAAACAATGGAACAACACCAAACCCATTATTTGAAGATTCGAAATTGCATGAGGACTCTGATTGATCAGATCCCCAAACACCAGTTGTAAATCTCAATAATTATAACCACAACCAACCAATCCAAGAATCCATGGACCATCTAATTTCCCCTTAATTATATCCATCATTCCAAGAATATTATGAAATAAAATCATTTAAAATTGACATAGAACCCATAGGAAAATCCAATGAACATGATTTGAACCCTCACACGGGACTCGAACAACACATCCCAACCTGCATCATTATTTTAAATACAAACCTCAATGGAATCATCAATCTAAAATACATCACCTCCAAAACACAATCTAGAAAAACATCATACTCTGAAAATATTCAACCATCACATTTTTTGTGAAAAAACAATTAAAATAAACTACTCAAAATTCCAACTCTAAAAGTAAGAAGAGAAAAAAAATGATACATGCCTAAAAAGGTGAAGTACATGACATACACATAATATACATGGTGTGTACCGCAAAAAATCAATCTAATTCACGTTCCTAAAGCCTACATGTCAAATACATACAAATGTACATTTTGTGCCTACTTCGTACATGATGCAAACCCCACATGGTGTACCTAGCCATGTATGGGGACTATTGAACTACCATACATGGCCACTTTCTTTGTACCTCATAGGGAATCTGGTCATGTTCTCAAAATGGCTACGCACCTCGATAGTGGGTGTCCGGATGAGTTACTTACCACAACAGAGTCACCTCAATGAAGCATGTATTGAAGATGCCCATGTGAGTTATTCCCCATCTTCAATCATTTTCTCATAATTAAGAAAACATGACATGAATTGGAAAAACTAAATTTCATGTTCATGGGTTTTCACAAATGTAAACCATTGTAATATTATGAAAACATCATTTATCTTTAAACAAATGCAATTCAACCCACTAATAGTTCCCATTAAATGAAAATGGGTTTTAAAAAAATAAAACACTTAATTTACAATAATCATAGGGAAAATGAACAAATGACCTACATTAGGGTATACAATGTTGATGATTGACTCCTAAATCCCAAAGATGAATCCATCATTTTCTAATTTAGGTCCCAATGACATCCCTAAAATGATCATCCATATCTCTCTCTCCTTATTTTTCCCCTCCCATTATCTCTAAAATGAGAGTGACCCAAAAGGGGAGTATCTGAGTAGACACCTAGGTGCAGAGGGGGAGTAAAATACAAGTGAAAATGAAATTAGAATGAAATAAAAATGAAAAATTAAAGAAAAATATCCCCAACCACAACACCCCTCACAAGTTTTTGCCTTTCCTTAGACCCCCCCCCCATTTCATACTCAACAACAAAGTCATAATCAAAATCAAAATTTATATTCAAAATATATCACCATTCAAATGTGAAAGAATAATTAATCTTTAATGGGTTAAATATTAAATATATCAGGAAAAATAAAACTACTTGGAATTCAACAAATCTATTTTCCTATGGTAAAAACTATATTTTGGGGGAAATAGAGTTGTTGAGGATGTTATATGAGATTATATGAATGGAGAAATTTCTATTTTTTATAGAAACACTCTCAAGATAGAAATTGTAAAAATATCATGATTTTATCAACTCATAATGATGTCATTCATTACAAAATTCCCAGCATAACACTTATAGTCTCTTAGATGACTTAATTCTAATCCCAATACCCTCATTTCATTCCCATCACCAACACATATGATTATATTATTAGAATCCCCCAACTAGTCTCATAATTCTAACCACGCTACAGATATAAATTATATTCAACCATGCCTAATATGATTATCCCTATTAGAGATGCATCCTTATATCTAATTCATAAAAAAATGATACACACCACTAATAAATCTTCATTAAATAGCAAATGTATTGACTAGATGTTACCAAACCACTCAAAGATGAGTGTAAACATTAAATTAACAACCATAAATAATCATCAACTACGTATGAATAAAGGCCTCCATGCTCACAAACCCACTCATAATGAAGGCCACATCACCAAACATAAAATGGTTATCTCCCCAAAATTCTAATTTTCTCACACCACTCATTGAATGATGACCTCAATATTACCTTTGCAGCTTCACCATGTTGGTTGTTCTGAAGACTTGAATGGACTCAATAGTACCACACATGACCTATTCAATTATCCATGATTTACTGAAAAAGTAGAGAAGCCATAAAATTATTCATTTAATAAAAAAGTATTTCTCAAAAAAATCCATGCCAACCAAACCACTACTTCTCAAGGGAAACCAATTCCCCAAGAAAATTTCATTGTTTATCATGCTCAGAAAATACACATACTTATAAAACTAGGATAAAATACCTAAAAACACTGATAATTCTACTCATGTATGTTAATTATAATAATCCATAGTTCCCTTGATGCTCCTATTAAAAATAAATTCATACCACTAATTCCAATATCAGCCTCAAGAACACCCTCCACTTATGTATTGATGACAATCAAAGACCACCAAACAAAATTCCCACCATTCCACCAAAAATAACAGAAAAATAGGGACATGAATTAACCAAAACTACCCTATTATGACAACATAAAACCCACAAGAAATATAAACACTCCAAATATCATGAAAATACATGAAAAATGGAGAATTCTTTTGAAAAAACCTCTAGTGAAAAGAGACCATAGCGGATCCCACTAAATGAAAATTATTAAATTCCCACCAAACCACCAGTGATTAGAGGCACATGGGCACCACCAAAAGACCCCAATGAAAACAAATGGAATGAAATCCTCTATCCCTATAAATTTAAATAAGGTAATTCATGGAAAGAACCAACATAGGGAAACTCGATCCAAATGAAAATATCTAGATGATGTTTCTACCCTAATTAATCTAAATCAAGTAACAACAGTGTATCAAATTCTCACAATAACCTGCTAGTGTCTCCATGATTTTCTCATCAAAGGGGATATATTTATATTACTAAAAAAAACCTAAGCATTGGAATGACATGTAATATCATTAGTACAATGGAACACGATGTTCAGTTAAGTATAATTCCACCTATGAGGTATATATGGGAACACCATATATTTCATTGTAAACCATAAATCCGAAAACCAAAGATAATAACTCTTAGTAAAAGAATATAAAAACTAAAATTGAAACCATTTAAATATACCAAATTCCATTGAAACATAGAAATAATTTTTATAATGGTTTTTGGGACACACCAATTTGATATTCATCAGCATTTGAGAAAAATTCCCAGATAAACTTTTCATTATATATCTAATCATAAAACCCAAATCTGATATAATTTTATAACAACCCATCCCAGTTCAAATTAACATGCCACTGGATCTTTATCACAATAAATCCTCCAGCATTACCTCTAAATATTAGAGGCCACCAATTACTCTTGAGGGATTAAAAGTTACAATAGGGATACTATTCCCTCTGTTGGAGTGAAATAAATATAGAAATAACTAAAGCACCCCAAATTATAAGAAATATAGTGGGGAATAATAAATAATTTAAAAATTAACCTGATATAATAAATTAGAATTTTATATATAGTATTATAATCTCAAAATCAAGCAAAAATAAAAAAACAACTGGTTACCCACAAGGAAAAATCAATATATAGGTAATAAAAAATGTAGGATCAAATGCCAAAACTAATTTGAACCATATATATGGTTTCCACAATGGTCAAACAGATACAACTAATACATCAAACACCACATGAACATTCCTTCTCAATCATGCAACACAGAGACAATTCCCAAAACCACTTTTCACACTATGATCAACCTAAAATAAGATATAAGGTCTGCATGTGCACTAATGTATATATAAAAGGGGTGTGGAATAACTATTAGTAGGCCAACCCTAATAGTGAACCTATAATATTTTATCATATTATGTTAATGCACACATGATGCAACCTTCCTCATTCAAAAATAATAATTGTTGGTAAAAAATAAAAAATTTCATAAATAAATTGGGTAAGAATAAAAATAAATAATATAGTTAACCTAATGTTTTATCCTAAAAAATGAGGTAAATATACCTCTTAACTTTCCCAATAAAGAGAAATTATGACATGAATCTCACCCAACCACATAACAATAAGAACATCCCCCAATTATATACATGATCTTTAAGATGTCTAATAATGAAACACACAAATTTTGGCCCTAGGATCTCATCCTTAATGTCCACATCCACAACACGCATGTCTACCAATATCTTGGACTCCAATTATAGGATCCAAAAATGTGATAAGAACTTTAATAAAAATTATAGAATATACCCAAATCATGATAGTCTAGTATTACTAATAATATCTAATAACTATAGTCATGGAAAGGTGAAGAACACAATATAGTGATATCAGAATTCAAGGATCATGGACACCCAACCCCTAGTCGAGGTTAAACATCTATTATCATAAGGAATGTAAACACTTATCCACATCACCCAATAGATCACTAGACCCATCAATCAATAACTATCCAAGAAAGGAGAGAAGAAGATTAATCTCAGGGCCAATACAAAGTCGAATAATATCACAAAGGCATCCTCCCATATACAATACTGAGTGGAAGTTTTTTCGAGCATCCTAAAACAAATGCCATCAATGAACGAGTTAATAAACTCTCTAAGCCACCATTGAAACTACTTAATCATCAACAATAACCATATCCTGGTCAAAAACATTTTAGGGACACCATATTCCCTTAAATCACTAAAATAGCCATTATGGGATCAACCCATAGTATTTGGGTTATAAGGTGACACAAAACATCACCAAAGATGAAATAAAAATAATCCTATATTAGGGTTAATGAATCATGGGGATCCCATAGTATCCAATATCATATCTATCTCAAACCACAAGACAAAACTAACTTATAAAATATCAATCGATAACTCAAAACCTAACTCAATTATGACCATTAATGAAAATATAAGGTCATCCACAAAGATATAATATAACACACTATGAGAGGCTCATTTATCGCATCTAAATCATAGGACAATCCTATCACATGAAACATATCCAAGTTTGTCTAAACAGTCAAATATTTATCTTATATCAATAATAATCCCAAAATGGCTTCCAATAGAATCACTATGCTGGAAATTGAATTCCCAAAATCCAAAAGTGACTTCTAATGATCACTGATTAGTAACACACCCACATGGGAATCCTCCCTTAATATCCTCTCAACATGTATTCAATTAAACCCATATATACCTTCCATAACCCAATTTAAACCATAAAAAATAATTTAATATATTTGATCCTCAAATATAATATCTAAACCAAAGAAATATCAACCCCAAGAAATACGTGATACCTTCAATGTACCATCCAATATCTCTTTGAAAATATTACATGATATTTCCATTAGTAATTATCTAAATGAAACTCAAAAAAAATCCAAAAAATAACTCACAAAAAAAATAATCCAACTGGATCGACACCCTCACTCATTCCTTACACCATACAACACAACTCAAATGAGGTTTTTTAATCAAAACTCAATGAAATCCTCCAACTAATACATTTCCAAATCCAAACACCATCCTGAGTGCATCCCAATGTCATACAGTTTCCACCATCATATCCTATGTAAAAAATGAACTATAGGGAATACTAATTGGTCTAATTATAAATCTAGGAAGGTAAAATAGGGAAATTACTAGAAATCATAAATATTTGTTATTCACCTCATTTAAATAGTGTGTACCCCTAAATATGATCCAATGTTATATACATTTGGCATACATGGTTTGTGTTATCCAAAGAATATAGTGTGACTAACTCATAAACGGTGTATAGATTACATGTGTTTCTCTTCTACATAACCACATGGGTTCTAGATAACTACTATACATAGCCACAAATCGTTTTCCTCATACAGGGTCTATACATGTGCTCTATGTAGAGAAGTTCCCCAACACTGGGTGTCTGGCTGAGTACCTAGTCACACCATGAGTTGCCTCAACATGGTGTGTCGAGAACACACACATTTTTTAGTCATCATATTCAAACCTATAACTAAATACTAATATAATACATGTATTATATTAACTAAATTCAATATATACGAGTTATCTTGGATAGAAACCCCAACAATTAGCATGAAACACTCGTTTTTCCCAAAGTAAAAAATATGTAACCTATAGGGGTACCAAAATACTATAAATGTAATTTAAAAAATAACTATTAATATATTCTATAATGTGAAAAAAACACTTCCTACCTTATGGAATAAAACAGATACTCTTTCCTATTGAATCCATGAGATACAATAATCAAGCTCTGATACAGTCCCTCATGAGCACATCGGGGGGATTTTCTCTTCTTCTCTCTCTTTTCTCCGTTGTTTCTCTTTCTGAATAGAATGCACCATATTATGGAATATGTGAGAAACCAAAAAAGGGAGGAGGAAAATAAAAGGGATAAATAAGTAGTTAAAAAAATAAAATGAAAAAAAGAATGTGGGGTCTGAGACAATCACTTCCACCCAAAATAGTTTTGTGCCTACCTAAGAAAACCACCAATTTTAGATTCAACCATAGATTATAATATCAATATGATTATCCCTTCATATTATATAACACTTTCAACATGGTTTAATAATTAATATTTATTTCTTCAAATAGTAATAATTCCACCAATTATTGAAATGCTCCAAATTCAACCATTCTCTTATCCTACGGTAAACAACATATTCTAAGACCAAAAGAGAAGTTATAAAAATTTTATGAGATCATATAATAAGATAAATTTATATTTTCCCAATAATACATTCTATATAAAAAATTTTAAAACATTATTAGATTTTATCAACCCATATCAATGTTTTACGTTACATCCTAGGATGTAATAATTTTTTTTGTGGTGATGCTCTTAGGAAAACTATTAAAAACCCCATGATTTTCCTCTCATAATTTTCTCCCCCTCCTTTGATAATAAAAAAGTACTAACGAAGAGAGTTAAAATAATTTGTATCAAATTATATGTGACAAAATAAAAATGTAAATTATTAAATTGAAAATAAACTTTCCAAATATCCCATATAAATTAAAGGCTATTGTGTAAAATTGTTAGCCAAACACTATTAAAATTACAATGGTGGAGTTTTTGAATTCCTATCTCATGTCTACCAACATGACCCAAATAACACATTTAAGCACCTATGTAATATCATTCATATACAATTAACCCTAATATCCTCGCCTAAAAATAATGTTTGTCTACCTTATAGGCTTAAAAAAATTTGATATCTATATACTAGCATAATTATACAGTCATGAAAGGATACGTTTGAAATGATTTGGAAATTTTAAACTATAATAGATGTAATGGATTTTGACATAAAATCTATAATGATATATCTATATATTATAAAAATCACCCCAAAAGTTAGTGAAATTTTAATAATATAATAAACCAAACATTCCATTACATCCATTTTATAAGATAATAATAAACAAGGCTAATAACAACATTAATATCTAAATCATATAAAATAATCCCAATTTTTTTACATCAAATTTGTATCACATATATATATATATATGTGAATAAAATAAAGGATAAAATTTAGGTGGTGGATGATAAAGCAATGTATATAATCCAAAACAATAAAAAAAACATGATATAAAATACTAAAAAATATCTATGTTACAAGTGATCATCCCTAATATGGAAAATCTTTTATAGCTAGATCATCACTACGATCCGCCAAAAAAGTAAATTTATTCTATTCTAATTAATAATTTATGAAAAATAAAAAATATATACACACCAAATAATATATTTTTAGATTGAGTGTAAACATATTAGGAAAGCTCCAAAGATTATATAAAATCAATTAAATTTTCCAATACTATCAAGATAGTTTTTAAATATAATGTATAATCCAAAATTAGAGAAACCATATGAATTTTAACATAAAATATTTTATTAAAAAACATTTTTTTGAAAAAAAGAAACAATAAAACAATTTTAATATATAAGTAAAAAATTAATAATTATCCTTTAATTTTGAATAAAATTTAAATAAAAAACATTCTCATGGTTTAATTATCTATTATAAATAAATATATGATTATTCTAAATTAACCAACCATGAAAAACAATTTTTAAATCATTTCTTCTCACCTAACTCACAGAAACACGTCATTATCATAAATAGAAAATGAATATTCATTATCTAGGTAGGAATAGTGATGAATTTATATATAAAGTGCCCATAATGACTTACCATCACATGAAGGTCCAAAACATTAAACAAAAAAAAACAATTTTTTGAAAGTTACACAATGGACCAACTAAATATTCCAACATTAAAGCAACAATATACCATTTAGAATAAATCACCTTTATTAAAAATAATTATAAAACATCAAATTAATTTTAAATAAACAATTAATGGAGAGTTTATTTTACTAAAATATAATTAAACAATATTCATCATAAGAAAAAGATGTCACTAAATCAGGTAAATATAATCGATCACTTATTAAAACCAATTTAATATCACACAAACTACACAAGGTTCCATTATAAAAAAAATTAAAAAATGTAATAATACCAATAACCATTCGAAATAGATTATATAATATAATTAATATATGTATTTTTGGAAACTATTAAAGGGAGAATAGAATCATATACTTGAAGTAAGTTAATTAAATAAATTCATCAGACAATATGAATGTTGAGGCTCAAAAAGAGATTTACACTTCCAAAAACAATTGAAAATTAATTTTTATGGTACTTAATCTAATACGTATGCCTTCATTGCTAGATTAGTTGTAGTAGAGTGATGGAAATGGGGAGGAAAAGAAAAATAAGTAATATTAATGTCCTTAAAATAAAGAATCCAGAATATTCAAGTGATAACACTAAATGTGAAAAGAGAAGGAATTATTATCTGTCAGGGTCCCTACAAGGGAAATTTCAAACCAGATGGAGGTGTATATTAGGTCATTAATTGTATAAAGGAGTTCTAAATTAAAAATACTAAAATCATTAAAAAAAATGAATACCCTATCAAACAGTCTACTAAATAGTGAAAAATCATGGTCTATAATTTCATTTCTTTCATGGTCCTATTGAATAGTCCCAACAATCATTGTTTAAGGTTGTTTATTCTAAAAAGTGTCCATTATTTAAAAAATATTAATTCTAACATTAATAATAATAAAAAAATATACACAAAAATTCTTCTAATTAATATTATGGAAGTCATAATTCATCCCTTGGTGTCTCTATAAAAATTATAATATAGTTATTAAAACAATTAGTTAATTCATTAGGAAAAATTATTATTATATTTATTGAAAAATAAAATAAAAATATAAAAATGTACCATTCTTATTCACATATATATATACCATATATGAACCTACAAATATTTTGAAGAAAATATTTCATGTACTTAAAATTATAAAATTTTAAATTAATTAGTTTATTGATTTAGTGAAGTATAATTATAAAATTGATGTGACTAATATTTTTGGACATTGTACTTGTTCATGTTCTATTTTGCTTCTCGGAGTTCTAAATTTTCCAATGGAATAATGAGTTTATTCCTTACAAAATATGTCTCATTAGAAAAAAGTGAAGAATATATATTATTATGACTAAAATAAAAATATTCAAAACGAAAAAAACATCAAAGTGAACACTTAGAGGAAAAATAAAGGATCCAATCTCAGTGGCAGGGACTTCACATTAATAAAATCATTTACTGATTGGTAAAAATAATCATAAACATTTCTAAAATACTTGTAATATTTTTTAATGATTATAAGTATTTTTATAGATTATTTTTTAACAATAATAATCTTCATCCTTAATTTAAAACCATTAATTATAATATTTTTTTAATATTGAATAATTAATACAAAAACCAAAAACTAATATTAAAAAATAATAAAAGAAAGATTAGAAAACATTTAAATAAAAAATCATTTAGTTATTTCATAATATTTAAGGATACATTTGATATTATATGTTTATTAATGTTTTTGAAACTAATATCAATTATAATTTTTGAATAAATATTCATATTTAAAATATAATTTCTATTTATTTATTTAAATTAATTACTATTTGAGAGAATTTCTTTTATTAGTAACTTTTATAACACATTAGGGTATTGTGATTTCAAATTTCATGGTACTAAAAAACATTATGTGATTATTTTTTTGTAGGATTCATTACATATTCCTATAATTAATTTAACTAGGGAATTTGATAATTTTTCTATTTTATATACCATTTGGGTCACATAATAGGTCCCACTATGTTGATGATGAAAACTATACCTATAATAGTTTTTCTATATAAGATCAATCCTAAAACCTAAATAGAATAATAGAGTAACACCTAAAATTTCAATAATAGAATAATTTTGTCTAATAAATGAAATCAAAAATAAATTTTAATTACAAGATTATTATATAAATATTTTCATTTGTTTAAAATGAGTAAAATATTTTCAATTATGAATTTTTTTTAGATAATGTAAAAAAATATAAATATATCATAATTTATTAATAATATTTGAATAAAATTATAAATTTATAAATATTTTTTATAAAATAATTTAATTAATTAAATGATAACATATTTTAGGAAAGTTATTATTATCATCTTAGAAATAATAAATGTATATAATTGAATTGTATTAAAATATTAATATTTCAATAGAATGTTAAAATTAATCATATACTAGTATATATAGGTCATATAAAATCAGAATATTTTTTTATATAACCTCAACAATTATGATAATTATAACTCTCTTAAAATGAAATAATTATGTTCTAAAATTTAATTTTCAAAATATATAATAAAAAAATAAATATATATTTAGTTATTGAAAATTATTAAATTTTTTTATAAAACTATTACTTTTTAAAATTATTTTTTATTGGTAAGAAATAATTAATTTATAAAATAATAATACATTAATTTTTTGTTTTACAACAATAATCTATATAGGAAAAAGAAAAAGAAATAATCGGGTAGGGGTTGAGCGGTCAAGGGAAAGGGAGAAATTGGGATAGGGTTTGTGACCTTCGGGTCGAGTTGGGTCGCGCATCAAGGTACCTTGACCAGGGCTTCTTCACAAGGGTCTGAGCGAGTAGGCACTATCAAGCACTACAATGGGAGATCTTAAATTCTAGATGGAGTTCGAGCAAGCCTCAATCAATGGCGATGAAGGGAAACCGACATCAAGAGTGGCCTAATCTTCTTCAAATGGTTTTTCAAAGATACGGTTAATCCGGGGTAATATGAAAACATATTCTTCATTAAGAACCAAGTGCAAGGTATATTTCTTCATTATAGATCTTAAATATTCTATTTTCATTATTTGGTTTTTTCATAGTCGAGAAGACAGTGCTGTCTTGGTCCGATTTTCCAATTTTCTACCTCTTTCTATATCATTTGACTGTTTATCATTTTTTTATGATTTTAGGTTGTCTTTCACATCATATATTTTTAAATTATCAACATAAGATGAATGAATTCTATCCATTATTTGACTTTTGTTCTGATATGGTATTTATTTGTGCGTCTATTTTGATAATATTATCATAAATTGAATGAAACATTAGCCCTATTCTATTATTGGTATGAACTGAATCTTATATAGGATTGTTTTAATTTTTTATCACTATTTTTTGGATAAATCTTCTTGGATAAGATTATGTTTGTGAAATGTATTTATATAAGTGTTTTTATGTTTAAAATTAACTAAATTCATATGTGTGAGTAAGACCTTACCCAATAAAAACTGATTCCTCTTTCCTAAATCTGGTTCTAGATTCTCAAAAAGGAAGACAACTTTTACCCTCATC
The DNA here is from genome assembly GCA_963277665.1 of Viscum album. Lineage (NCBI taxonomy): Eukaryota > Viridiplantae > Streptophyta > Magnoliopsida > Santalales > Viscaceae > Viscum > Viscum album. The sequence goes on along the minus strand of OY728119.1, from coordinate 1,425,616,416 downwards.
CGGTTCAAGCAATAATAGTCAGAAGGTTTTTTTGTTATTTAGGTTCTTCATTTTTGGGATGGGAAATTGAATTTCTATGTTAATTTTTAGACAGTTTTCATTATAAAAAAATGTTTTCAGATATAGTTTTTTTAATTTAATGTTTTATTTTTTTAATAATTTGTAAGGAATATTAGAAACCTTTTTTTCATAGCTTTAAATTAAGGGAAATGGTGTTCTACGCATTTTATTCTTAAAATAAAATAAGGAGATTATATAATTTATTTAATAGTTTTTATTTATAAAGATTTAATGTCAAAATTTAATTTTCTAAGGGTGAAAATGTTATTTCATAATTATGATGTTATTAGTATTTTATATATGGATTAAGACTAAAAATTATTTCAGAGAAAGGGTGGTATGGTGTTTATTTATTTTATTTATTGATGGAAATTGTATATTTATATTTTTGTGAGGGATTACTAAATTTTTGAAATGCATAGATATCATTTTTTTCAATTACATGGGTACATTATTTTATTTATTTAAATGTCATGATTTTATTTATAATTTTAAGCTCATACACATAAGGTGGGTTTATTTTTTTCAAATAAGTTATAGGATTTCCAAGGTAATAATTTATTGAACACATGATTTATATACATTTATGTATGTAATTTTATGTTTATATGTCAGTAGTATATTTTATATTTTGTATTTTTAGATCATATAAGTATCTATTTGGGATTTTTACTATATATATATATATCACAAGTTATGGTTATCGAGTAAGTAAATGTTATGAATTTCTCAATACTCAATAACTCTTTATTTCTAATTCTTTCTACTACATGTTTAAAATTTAGTCTATATATATATAAGTATTGACATATTTAACCTCTCTTGCATGGTTAAAATGAACAATAAATTCAAATATGAAGATGGGTTAAATATTAAGTCAAATACAAGGGCATGATTATATATACAAATTACTCATGAATGAAATGTTGTTTTAAAATGTATCATTTATGATTTTTTGTGCAAGCTTATGTCTTCTTATCTTCTAATCTACGATTTTGATTTATATGAATGATTTATGAAATAAAATTATATATAGAATCAATTAAGATAATAGTCCATCGATACATTTATTGATTTTTAAATAATAAAATATATTAATTTTTAAATTTAATTTCCTGAATTTATTAATGGAATTTTGAGTATAATTATATCCATGAAAAGGGCATGTGACATGAGTTTTGGGTCATCATAACTCGCAAGTGTTTTCCAATGAAAATTAACATTTATATATATGTATATATAAGTTTATAAGTTATTATTGTATGAATATATTCCTAATAAGATATATAGAGTAAATTATATATGTAAGGAAATATCAAAACAGTTTTATAAAATTAGTGCATGATCATTGTAAATATTGAATGTCATTGGTGTGTAAACCCATCCTTTGAAAAGTGGGTAATCCCAAGATCGAATTCAGCAATTCAAAAGGCCCCAGAATAGTGTTTTCCTTTCAAAATTATGTGTATTGTTTCGTAAAAACACTGGAATATGATTAATGAAATTTGGAATGTAAGTATTTCAAAAAAATACAGTGTTTTTAATGCTTATTATTTTCAAATAATATCATCAAAATCATATTTATAAATGTGATTTCACAAAATTGTTTTCAAATGAATATTTTTAAAGGATTTATCAAAGGTTTTTAAAACCCTTACTAGGAAATTTAACACTCATCCCATGTTTTAAATTATATTCATCGGTCACTTTGATGTCAAAATGTGGATATCATAATTTTTGTGTGTGTGGTAGCGATGTTGGATTTTGTTTCTTTAATTTTATTTCCACTCTATTAGATTGTTACCTTGTATCTAATTATCTAGAACCTAGACTGGTAAATGGTCCTATTATGTGTAATTTTTAAGGCTAGGTCACTTTAAATAATCCCCTATTTGTTCTAGAACATTCCAACGTAATTTGTATAAAAATAAAATTTCCTAAAAACTATTAATCATACCAATAAAAAAAATACATTTAGCCTTTTAATTTTTACTGAAATTGGAGGAACAATCACCAGTATATAGATATATCCTAATACATACTTATAAATGAACAATAATTTTTTTAAATAAATTAATGATACCAAGGAAATTTGTTATTAAATATTTTGATTAAATAATTCATTATTTTTTGTACATAATACACATTTATAGTAAGTACAAGGAAGAAAAAAATAATCCATCAAAAGAACATTTGTTTTTTTAAATTGTACCAAGTTTGAAAAAAAAATAAAACGAATATTATATATGGTGGGTGGATAGTAATAGTTTGTATCTATAAATTTCAAGAATATTTTTTTTAGATAATTTAATCTTGAGGGATAACTAATATAAGAAATTTAATGCGAAAATTTGGAGGGAAACCAACCCCCAACATTGGGTTATAAATACATGTCCATTCTGACAAAGAAAAATGTTAGAAATTTAGAACCATCTGAGAATAAATTGAAATGGAAAATCCATATTCAAGGAAAATGAGAAAATTGTAAACACTAGTTTAAAATTTATATACCTCTCTTATAATAATTTTTAATGTATTATACTTCTTCTTTATTTTTCCATTACATAATATATGTTTTTTAATTCCATTCATATGTCAATGTTTTTTTATTATAAAATAATTCACTCAAAATTATATACGTAGATAAAAATTTTTCTCCTATATTCAATTCATTTATTTGGAAATCCATTTACTAAACCTCATTACCATTTATCACAAATCTGTTTTCTTTCAATTTTATTTATGTGTTTGAGTAGAGTTTGTGAAACTCTCTTCTGGACACCAAACACATATTTTATTTAATTTAATATAATAAAAAACCATAAAAAATTTATTCAAAATACATATGAATGAGTAAATATTCATTTTTTGATGTTTTAGTTTTATTTAATAGATTTATTGAGACAGAAAACATTTAATTACTTTTAAATTAACATTTATTGCCTCATCAAGTGTGTTTGGGACACATTTAAGGGATTTTATGGGTTTCATATATTACTAAAACACTAAAAGAATAAATTATTATAAAATATACCACTATTCATAAACTATGTATATTTATGGATGAATTATCAAGTTTTGTATTGGATTATAAAAAAATATTTAAATTTAATCCAACCTTTATTTTTCCATGAATGTTAATTAACATGATCTTTTTCGAATGCTTAATGATATGAATCAATTATTTCACCACTCTTCAAACTCAACCAATTTAATCATAAGTTTTTCTATAAAATTATTTATCAATCCTTAATAATTTTCTATAATATTTACAAACAAAATAATCTATATTTTAAATAAAAAAGAAAATAATTGGTTATATAACTGTATTACAATAACTAAGGATTTGATCTAGGTTTCATTATACACATGATATCAACGTAAAATACATATGATGATCGATAAGAATAAATTGGAAATAGTTTTAATGTTTTCAATATGGGGTAGATTCTTTTAAGGACTATTTTTTTTGTGATCATATTATAAAGATATCTAACCAAATACTTAAATAATAGAAAAATATATAAAAAATTATCACTTCGTGGAAGAAAAAAAATAATCCTATCTTTATATATTTTATTCTCACATTATATGAAAAAATAGTGTGTGTATAAATAACCCTTATCCAACCCAATAATTAGAATTATCCATTTTACCCAAAATTAGTATGTATCATTAATTATATTAGAAGGTCCACTTGGGATAACAAAAATAATCCCATCCTTCACCAAAAATTTTCAAAATATAGACTTTCTAGTCTAAAGGTAAAAATAAAATGAACTCAATAAGTTAGATATGAAACACTATCCTCTTGGTATTCAATATCCCAATATCAAGAAATATTTTAAAATCAAATCTGTTTTGATTCCTCTTACATCATATTTTTTTAGGCTCTATAAGCTTGATTATAATATTAACCTTCAAAATTTTATGATATAATATCTAAAATAAATCTCAAATGTGTTCTAATTAATAAATCTAACATCAATAATTCCTATTATTCCTAGATGACTCTTCAAATTCCTTAATTTTCTATAACCCTCATGGTTCCATAAATTCTAGTAATGTCGTGTAGTATTTTTTCTTTTAAAATTTATACCCTTCTTTTCGATGAAACTATACCCAAAATGAAATTATTATCATTATAATATTACCTAATTTATTAATTTAAGAATACTGAGTGAATTTTAATAAAAATATTTCTAGTTTTTTACGTCACCAAATTTGTAACCAACACCTAATCCAATACATAGATGAATATTTTATAATAATAGAGATAAAACTAATTTATTTTTTATGTGATGGATTTTTTTAAAAAATATTATGATTTTGGGAGATATTATAATGAATCATGGAAAAAGCACACCTCAATTCCTTATCCAATAACATTCTCAAATAAAAAATCCTAATTGTGTTGTAATATAGTACCAAAAAAGATGGCATAGTAGATGAGTGAGATCACAGGGAATGTACGATTACAATAAGTGGATATGGAAGACCAAAATCATCCACCAAATAAATTTACATTCCCAATACCCATAAAAACCATGGTATTTATTAGTCACCATCCCGTCCAACTAGATTTAAATTTTACATTATAGGAATATCAATTATATTATTTTTTCAAAGGGAGAACAATCTGATCTTTATATAAAAAAAGAAAAACCCTCATCGGCTAGGATAGTTATTATGAAATTATTGCTATCCCCAATATGATTCTTTCTCTCATGTCAAAAACATATGCTAAAAAGACCATAGATTATTGAAGAATGGTGATTAAGTCCCACACACCCCTCCTAAAAATCCATATTAATTTATGTATGGTCAATGTGGGAGCCACCTACAATAAGAACATATAATTAACATATACAATTTCACCAATGTATCGATGATGTAATCACAACCCTCCTCCCATGGTTACTAGTATCAAGATGAGTCTTCTTAATTCCCAAACCAGTATAATTGATTCTCATAGACCAATAATTATGTTAATATCATATTGATTAATGAAACATAACCTACAAAAACATGGGAAAGTGTTATTGAATAACATTATTTCTTCAACTGATCCAGAATATAGAGAAGAAAAAAATAAAATTATCTATATTGTATTAAATTTGAATAAATAGAATTAAAATAATTCTTTCCAACTTTCACCTTAACCATTACCCGACCTGATAGGTAATGTAAGTATAATTTCACATAGATATGGAAATAATATCTCCAAGACCGATTCTAATACATCTAAAAAACAATAAATATTTTTGGTAAAAAATATAAAAAATAAACAACCAGGAATATGAAAAGAGAATAAATCATCATCAGTTACAATTATCTATACTAACCAAATATATTTTCCCCTCAAATATCTCCATGACTGAAATAAATTTTGATCATAAAGCTAAAATTTTAGACATGTTTGAAATGGTTTAAGCTGACAAATATCTTCTATATTACATTAAAACTTTCACTACGTATAAAAAGATTCTCTAGATATTTTGTGAATATAAAAAGAAATTTGAAACAATTAAAAAATTTTCTGCTCAAAATGTTGATACCATTAACTGATAAGACCATTATCCTTTCTCAATTACATTCCAAATAGAAACTTAAAACTTTTATGATATTTTTATTGAACTAGGATCCTCAACCAATGTCAAGACTAAGTTCATTTTCTATGTTCCTGGTTTAGGTACCATAAAACCTATAAGTTTTTTCATCCAGTTATAAAATTAAATATATTCTTCTTAGGAGAAATAATTCATGATTTTATAGTTTGATTATATGAGATTTTCTTATTTCATGATTTATATGTATTTAAAATTGAAGGTGAGACATCTGTTTTATAATCTATAATAATTATAAGAAGATATTTAAAAATAAAAAGTAGAACTAAAGTTGATTTCCATGATATAAATTACACAAAGAATTTGGTTCCTTACTAATAAAGTAAAATATCCTATTCGTGTGATACCCTATTGAGAATCACTCTAAAATTTCAATAAATTCCTTTAAAAACATAATTGAATGTTTTATAATCCTTGATCTTACTATATAGTCATTTTATAATGATATTGACTCTTGTGAGATTTATACCATCATTGGAAAAGTGATCAGTGTTGAGTCTAAAACTGATATTCCATTTTAAAACTCCACTGAGATATCTTATCTCATGAAATACATTAATTTCGATTTTAATACTTAACAAAATTTATCCTCAATGTACTTTAATGAAAAAAATTCATAAAAACCAACTGGAAGACCTTTATCGAATTCCAAGCTATCTAAACAAAATATACATAAACTAACATACCTAAAAACTATTATGTAATACTTAAGTGACTCACATCCTTTATATTTTCAATCATACACTGTACCTATCTTTTATACTCTTAATTACATCGTATAATCGAAATATTCAATTGATAAAGGAAGATAAAAATTCCATAAGTTAAAAACAATATGACATACTAGGTTTTAAAATGTAACTCTAGTTGCATTATTTAAATCATCAGGTATCAACAAACCCATTAATAAATATAGAACATTGACTAAATCCACTCATATATGATGTTGTAGTGGATAAATTTTATTTGTTCTAAAATAGCTTATGTTCTAAAAAAGTGGTGTGTTTTCATTAATTACAAAAAAATGAATGTGGAAATAATAAAAGGATATTTCCCACTTTCCATCCAAGGCCAAATATTAGAAATATTTTCTATAAACTCCAATTAATAATTTCATGATGGTTACACAACTCAATTATACCCAAATATCAATAACGAACAACACTCACTTTCCCCTTTTGAACATACAAATATAATAGAATTCCTTTCTCATAATAAACTCCCCTACAACAATACAAAAAGGAAGGATAAGGTTTTTAAAAAATTAACACCTATTTTTATAGATATTTTAATGTATTTTTAACCACCTATGGTTATTCATATAAATAATTGTTATATTAACTCAATTTGGTCCACAAAAATGGATTGATTGGTACAATGTTTTGGATTTCAAAAAACATCACATCATGGTTAATAGTGATATTATAATAGTACACATATACTCTCCCAAGGTTATTCAATTTTATAATATTAAAATTCGGATAGTATAATTTTTTTATATAGCCACATCATTATGATAAATTTGGTATTTTCTTATAGATACTAATTTCTAATAGATATCTATCTATAATATTTTTATTATTTATCTCACTCTATCCTAGTTATATAAAAATGACGATTTTTTATGTCTCATGTGTTTTCCAATAGAGTCTTCATTAAACTAAAAATTAAATTTACAAATTCTATAGTCATCTAATATCATTACTAGTTATTCATCTTTTAACTGATGTGTGATTCCACTGATAGATCCATTGGGAATTTAATCTTCTATAGAAAAAATATATTCAATGTTTCTAGTATTGATAATAAAAACCATTAGATAAAACTCAATCTCACAACGTTATCATTGAAAAATAAATGTTAACTGTGCTTTTTATCTTTGAAAAAATTTAAGCCTAATCTCTTGGTCAAAAATTTATCATCCTGATAGACCAATCTACAATAATGTTACTATATAAATAATATATTCCAATACCAGGATAATAATTTGAATTCTATTACTTCAAGAATTAAACGTTGTGATAAGGGATGGTATTGGAAAATATAATCTTGTTGTGTATTACTTGTGTAATATTTCTAAATCTCTAATTTTGAATTTTTTTTTATTGAATTCCCAATATAACACATATCATATCCCAGTGTTAATGTTCAACGGTATTCCCCTATTGTGAATTATTTATTCTTTATAATTTTTAATAAATGATTTAAAAAAATTCTAAAAACATTATCCCATATTTTTTAGAATATAACAAAATTCGAAATATTTGGGATGAAATGGTAATTAAAATATTTTTTGATGTAGAGGAATGTTCCCCAATATTTTTATTTTTTACAAAATACCTTGTGGTGTAGATAACAGCAAGAAAAGGTCCTCCCGAAATTTCATAAACTATGGTTCATTATCAACCTCCCTATTAGAAGAATCATTTTATTTCTATAAATCAAGTTCAAAATTTTAAAATATTTTTATAAATTATAAAACGAAATGAAATTCCACGATTTCTCTTAGTCATTTGTTAAATTTTGGATATTTGGGTTTTTAATTTCACAGGTCCCTTATCACCTTACGTGGGATTCAAATATATTTTACCTTTTGTTTACTATATTTCTAGGTGTATAGACACCAAACCCAATAGAAAAAATATTGCTTCTTACATGATGGATTTTTTTTTAAATAGACATCTTCCATAGTTTTTTAGACACTATATGCCTTGGGGAGTGACTTTGAGAACAATTTTTTTAATTGAAAAATGGATATTGTTATGAAAAATATGGGGTTTTTAAATAAAACATATATATAGTTAGACATGAAAAATATTATTCTTATCATTCCCTAATTGATGGATTATATTATTTAAATAGAAATGTTAAAACAATTCTTCAGATGACTGTTGATCACAAATAGAATGACTGGTCTGCAAAACATGGGGATGTTCTTTCAGACAATTGGAAATTCTACAAGATACACATTGGTATGTCCCCATATTGGATATTTTTTTTGTATATCATGTTACATTCCTTTTTAAATTTATAATAAATCATTTTGGTAAATAAAAATAATAATTTTATATTTCTAAAAATTACATGAGGTAAAATTATTATAATTTATTGAGTTATTGGGTATTTTTATTGATTAGTATGTTAATTCTAAAACATTTAATTGAAAAATATATAGTACCCCATGATATATTTTTTTTAGAAAATTAAATATTTATGTTTTATTGGTAATGATATTTTGTTCTTATTTTTGAATTCACCTAGGAATGTTTTATTCTCACTGGGAGGGTCCTTTTAGTATTATGAATGTTTACCATTTTACTATAGTGAATGTCATATATTCTTATTTAAAAATAAAAATTATAGTTAATACTTATAGGTTAAAGCACTAAAATAAGGAAAAATACACACTGATAACCACATCAACTTATATAAACTCACAAAAAATAAGAATAGACCCACCATAAGATTAAGAGTTCAAGATGTTTAATCAAAACCACAAATCATTACATCCCTCAAATCTCTTTATCCTCCCAACTCTACTCCTTTAACTCTATCATATTATTCTAATATTATCTCTTAATATCTCAAAAGATTTATTATATTTATGAAATTTGATGAATATTACATTTCAATTTCCTTTTAATTTTTGAATTTAATTATTGTATGTTTTTCAAAAGACAATTACTTAAAATAAAATTTTGAAAGAATTCCAAACTATTATTAGGGAGTCAAAAAACATTTATTTTATTTGAAAAGATTTTTATTCATCTAAAATATGTTGAAAAAATTCATTAACACTAAAATATGTTGACTATGACAAACAATTATTCTTGTGTATTTTATACCTATCATTATAAGTGTTTAAATTAGATTCCTTTAATATAGTTTTCCTTATTTTGTTTTAATTATACTTACCTAGGAATTTTTCTTAACCATGTGAAAACAGAAATTCTCCAATATTTTCCCCATACCCACATTTCAAGACTCCTTGTGAATTCCTTATTGATCATTAGGAAAATGGTTTTTTATATCCATGTTTCAAGCCTAAGACCATATCACATTGAGAATTTAAAAGTGTTTTCATTCTATTATTTTTATAAAATTATGTCTGGGGAATATATTTATTTTGTGCTTATTATTATTATTTTTCAATTTGTCTTCATACAATTGTATGCGAAAAACATTTTAAGTGTGGGGGAGAGGATCTCAATTAGTTTTCTTTTGTGTAGTAATCTATTTATATTTCAATTTTTTAAAATATTACTATAAATTGTTATAAAAATGAGGAATGAAAATATTGATTAAATAAAAAAGGGGAATAATATAATGCCTTTATCTTTATTATTGAGTGATATTGAATTATATTTTTTATTTGATTAAAATATTTTATCCCTTTCATTTTTTATATATTATTAGTAATTATCCTATTATTAGTTTTATTGGAGTAATTTTTAATTTATATTAAAATTGGCATAAATGGTTATTTCTGATAATTTTAACATTATTATTTTGAAACTACCATATAAAGATAGTAATGTATAGTGTTTTGTTAAGAACAAGTAACATATGAATAATGGTAAAAGATTGATAAATAAAGTAAAATTTGTATAATAAAGAATAAACAACATCTGGACGTGAGCTAAATTAGGAAAGTACTTTGCATAAGGGGATGACATATAAAGATCATTTTGTTAAGGACCTCTACTATGTAAAATTTAGGTTAAATATATTAATCAATGTGGTACATGAATGGTTATATAAAAGTTACATTGAAGGATGTTTATAATTCAATGATTTTTTCACTGAAGAATCCTATAAGATGATTTCTATATGATACAAGAATTGTATAATTAGAAAAGTAAAAGAATAATAAGTATGATTATAGAATATTAATTTAAATTATACTTAAAAATAAATTCAACAAACATATTAAAAAAGTTTAAAAATGAACACTCGTACATTTTGATTTGTAAGATTCATTTTATATATTTTAATATTTTATTTAGAGGATATATATATATATATATATACAGGTCACATTAGTTTATATAAACACTAATTTTCTAATCCCATTTGAAACATAAGATTAAAAATCATTGATAATGAATAGTGTTTCCAATACATATTGATCTTCACTGCATATAAGAAGGTTTTTTCGTATGAAAAAAATAATTAACAAAATCCACACACCATAAAAGATGTTATCACTCAACAATTGATTCTTAGAATAAAAATTTACAGATTAACTTATGCAAGACCCTGAAATAGAAATGTAAATCATGTGATGGGGATGAAATGAATTTAAGATAATAATATAATTATTAACTTCATTGTGGATAGTTCACTTTAATAATGTTCTATATTTAATTGTGTTTGTATGCAGTGGAAATCATTATGATATTTTAATCCATTTAAATCCTTCTATCCATCCACAAAAATTGAAGAAAATATGATCATGATGAGTATTTAAAATTAATTACTAATGTTAATGGTTTTTTCTTAAAAGATTAATAAAGAATCTCCATGTTAATGCCAAATTTATTATTATATATACTTGGAAGAATAACTATGGAAGTGTGTTTTATGGATTATAAACATGTCTCCTTGAATACAAGGAATATTATTAGATTATAGTAATGCCTAAAAAAATTATTTTCCATAATTTTAAATTGATATATAGTTATAAATGTTGTATTTAGAAACATTTGTAATAATTATAGAATTTATAAGTAAAATTTTATCTTTTTATATCTCTTTTAACTTTTTATCCTTTGTGTCCTATTAATATGTGTTTCGTCTCTATACATATGGGGAACTAAAAAATATTATTTAGAGGGTTTAGTTGTGTATCATTGAGTTATATTATTATTTATGGTTATTTCTTATTAATATATTATATGAATGTAGTAGTAGCCAAACAAACAATGTTGAGAGGGATTGTTATTGTCCCCGCTACTATTTTATTCTTTTTATTCATTTATTTTTATCTCCTTCATCATTTTAATGTTATTTATAGTATAGAATCATTATAGTGATGATGTATAGAGATACCATTGTAATGAAATATTTAAGAGATATTTTCCTATACGATTAGGTCTTGATGTAGGATAATCACCATTTAAACTAGATGATATAGAGTCACAGGTCTTCATATCTACATATAAAGAGATATTGAGAATTAATTCAATTAAAGAAAAAAAATGATTAATATGAAGCCCTATGGAAAAATACTCCTAATAACATTATTATGTTTTTCTTCCTTCCTTTTGGTATATCCCGTTACCTTGATCAGGTACGTTTTCTATTTCTCTAAGTTCCCTTTTTTAGTTCATAGTCTTTAAAAGTGGTTTTTTTGGTTTTTAACGAGGCTGTAGAGTAGGTACATGTCGGGTACATGAGGTATACGTCATGTATCTGAGGCAAACATTATGACCGGGGCCTACACATTACGACTGGAAAAAAAGGTTTATTTCTTACACGAGATGATGGGTTTTTTGGCATAACTTATCCAGCGTGAACTACATGTCATGAACATTGGGTACACATCATGAAAAGATCTTCTCCCACCTTTATGTCATGAATTTAGATATTTCAAACATTCTTTTTTTTATGGGCCTCTGGTCTCTCAAACCATAACTCCTCATAAATGTGTTTAGATGATCGATTCATTCCAGATCAATCTGATCGGCTTTAGTTCATCCTTGCTTATAAAATGCATCTCTCGGGGTAAGTGTTCTTCCTGGTTCTTCGTTGTGATGGGTCACAATACCACCCTATATTTCAAGTGTCGGATCCAGTGATCTTGTTGGATGTTTATTATGGGTTTCATATAGATCTATCACGAGATCTCAGTCCGTACAAATTTTCCTTTGTTTGTCGTGGTACGAAAGGCATTCATCCTTGAGGTATGTGGGTTTCCTCTCTCCTTCCTACCTCTTGTGTTTAGATTTGGATCAATCCTATGATATAGGTTTTTGATTTTAGGGCCTTCATTGGATTTTTGGGTTTTCATTGTGGGTGAACACTATTGCAGGTAGGTGTGACTCGAACATTGGGGAAAATGGTTCCATCCCAATTTATCCAATTTGATAACCACTGTGTTGTTTGATATATTAAAATTGATTATTTAAATTAAATTTATTAAACCATTATTCAATTTATTTGATAAAACCAAATTCAAGGGAATTGGGATATTTGAAATGGTCTTTCCATGTAAATTTGGAAAACCCCCAATTCCATTGAATTGTGGCAGTATTGTGGAAATCGACTGATTTGAATTGTTGAAGTTAATTTATTGATATTAATAAAATGTTTTCAATTAAATTTTTTATTTTCATTCTAAAAATGAATTGCAGATAATATGGAATTACTTTTGAATGGATTTCAAACTCTTAAAAATTGAATAAAATGATTTGATGGAAATCTTGTTCTTTAATCTTGTGATATAAGAATGATTTCGAATAAAACCAATTTTAATTTTCAATGGAAAAAATTTGGCATTGTTGAAATAGAAGTATGGGATTTATTTTATTTTATGAATCCTTATAATAAATTTACTATTATGTAAGAGGACATACATGCTTTAGGAAGTCAGTGAGTTATTTGGATACACTCTACACTATGAAACTATTTTATAACATACCTATAGTGGGACACATACCCAGTGGTATGTGGACGAGTTTTCTCTAGCCTTTGTTAGGGGTATGTGAGTATACTCATTTTTTTGTTTTGACTTAGTGATTATGGAATCCTATATCTGGTTAATACTATCGTACCTTTTCAAAGATGACCATATTGCTCATTTTTTATTTATAATTTAGATATAAATGTATACTAATGATGTTTGAATTAATTTACATTAGTTTTGAATTTATATATACTATTTTATATAAATTTGTTACATAATACAATGTTTTAGAAATTTTTCTACTTATTTAAATAATATAATTCTATTTAAAAGTATCTTTCTAACATTTGAAAAATATATAGAATGTTTTTTTAAAATATGATTTTTATGTTCCAAACATGTTCACCTTGAAAATTTGAACACTTCTTTTTTTCATAATCTCTTTTCAGAATCTTTTATGGAATGTTTGGTGGTATCTTATTGGGCTTCACCTCACACCCTAATTTTTCCTTCAGGTGTTTAAGGACATTCTTCTTTCTGGATTTAGAAATGGTAAGGGATCTCTTGGAGATTGACCTAGCTATTAAACAATGGACTTTGTGAGTTGTGTACTTAGGGACCTTGAGGTGTGGTTTCCCATTTTAGTGATTTAGGTTGTAGTACTTTTGGATTTTATACCTTTTTGTTATTTTGGTACTTTAATCTAAGTTTAGTTTTCATTTGATATGAATACTATGTTGCTTGTTTTATTTATTCTATGTTTTGTGGAATATTAATTCCCTCATGAATGTTTTATAATACCAGGTGCTGGTTTCCAACCCCTGGGGATCGATAACGCCCTTTGTTTTATTTTAGGGTTGGCTCAGTTATCCGGTTACCAGGTTACTAGGGATGGTTCGTGAGAAATTGGTATCAGATGGAGGTTCAACATATTTCCTTGATGAGATTTTTCATTTGAGTATCTTATCGGGAAATAGGAGATAGTTTTAATTTATTTCCTAGCCATCTCTTACAGCAATTAACCTTAAGTCCCTAGGTGTTGTTTGAGAAAGAAACCTTTTGGATTAGTTATAGTATATTCCTTATTGAAATATGTATAGAGAGAAATTAAAATCCTATTATTTTATCTCTGGAGAATTTTTATGCTCTCTTATTATGTATTTTGAGTGTTAATCTTCTATTTTCCTTTTATCTGTTGATGTTTGTAGCCTCATGCCTCTATGAATAAGTGAAACTCAGATACATGAAGAGGATGCTATGAAACCTCAACAAGAAAATCATATTGTTGATCATAATCTAGTTGAGGTGATTGTGCACAATATCTAATATATGGGACATCCAAAACCACTAATTCTTTATCAGGTTCTAAATGTGGATACTCAGGGGGATGTTAATCTAAATTTTTCTTAGTAGTTCGTTCCCTAGAAGCCTCCTGTCATTAATGGATCCACTAACCCTCAACACGCTGTGGAATGTTTGGGAAATATAGAATGTCCATTTTACTTCTTGGAGACACCTAGAACTCTCATGGTTATGTGTGCCACCTTTATGGTGGAAGGACCAAGTATTAGATGGTGGCACATGATGGTGATGGAATGGAAACATGAGATCTTATAGTGGAAGTACTTTAAGATTATTTTAACCAACCATCTATCTCTGGAGTCAATGATGTTTTCTAAGGTCGTAGAGTTAATCAATATTTAGATTAACAAAAAAACCATGACTAAGTACTCAATTAGCGTTGCTGATATGGTGAAGTTTTCTCTTGAGATTGAATCTAACGATAGGATGAAGAATCAAATGTTTGAAATTGGACATCTATCAGAGATGTGTTCTTAATTATTCTTGTGGAAGTAGACCACTTATGATTATGTAATAGATAGGGTGATTATGGTTGGGATAGACCTGGTTGGGAAGTTAGGGTTGGCTGGACTTCCTTTTCCTTCAAGTGGTAGCATTGGTTCATATAAAGTAAAACCACATAATGATTATTATAATCGTGGTTCTTAATGGAAGATTCATTTTAGACCACCTATGACTACAGGAGTAATTTCTTTGGTTTAGTATCATTATAGAAAGATAAGATATTCTAAGAGGGTTTACACTGAGTCACCTGAGGACTGTAATTTCTTTGGATGATTAGGACACTTAAAATGATTCTTTAATCACATATCTAATCTTCCTTGTTGTACTGGATCATAATCTCCTCTTAAAACTGTGGGGATATCAATTTCTTCTAGTTCAAAAGGGTTTTAGAAATAGGCATCTGTAATGATGCTTCTTCAAACATTGGAAGTGCCTAAAGAAGAAATAGAAATGGATCATATGACAGTGAGAGGAAACAGTACTATATAATCCCCATTTGTAACTACTCATTTGGTTATTGGTGCATCTCATTCTTTTATTTCAACTCATATCTTTAATCTACTTAATAATTCTATGGAGTAATTGTCTTATGTAATGGATTTTACTACACCCCTTTGTACGAAGATAGAGCTTGGTATCATTATTCCTCCTTGTGTCTTATGGCTATCAGATGTTGAGATATCTTGTAGATTCCTATTTCATGTTATCAAATATCATGAAATATTTTTCAGGATGGATTATCTTGTTTCCCATTAATCCCAAATTGAAGTTTATCTTTGATGGGTCTACTTTACTACACCTAGTGGTGTGCCTCTTATCATTCAAAGAGAAAGGGACCCGATGTCGAGCATAGTTGGACATTCTTATCCAAAGTTGTAGAAAGTAATATCATTGTTTTCATTTGATCTAGAATGAGATTTGATGTTTTTTGAACTTTCTCTAGTTTTCATCTAGTTTCCCAACATGTTTCCTTCGATTTTCTATAGTTTACAATCGATGAGAGAGGTTAAGTTCTCTTTTAACATAACTTATAGAACCCAACCAATGTCTATTCCCACTTACTGAATGGCTCAAGACGAACTCAAAGATCTGATGTCCCACTTATATGACATTCATGAGAAAGGCTTTATCTTTCCAAGTGTTTCAAAATGGGTAGGTTCAACTCTCTATGCTATGAAATCTAATGGTTATCTTCACCTCTGTGCTGATTATCGAAATCACAATCAAGTTATGATAAATAAAAAATAATTATTCCCCAAATGGATGATATGTTTGATTAGCTAAAAGGGGTGAAGTTGTTTTCAAAGATTGAAAATCGATTTGCTTACCATCAGTTAAGGATAAAAAGATCAGACATTAAGAAAACTGAATTTCAGAGTAGGTATGGCCATTGTGAGTACCTTGTTATGTCCTTTGGTCTGAAAAATTCTCTTATAGTTCTTGTGTCCTTAATGAACAAGATTTTCTATGAGTATCTAGATACCTTTGTGTTAGTCATTGTGTATTTCATTCTTGTGGACTCTATGTCTGAGGATGATCATGTCCAACATATAAGAATAGTTCTGAGTCTGCTGAGAAATCACTACCTTTATTCCAAGCTTTCATATTGTGATTTCTGAATTTGGGAAGTGAAATTTTTGGTACATGTGGTTCCTAAACATGGTATATCTATTGATTCTGAGAAGGTGAGAACCATGTAATGTCTTTGAGATCTGGATCTTCTTGTGATTAGTTGGATACTATCGTAGTATTTTGAAATGATTCTTGAATAAGGATTCTACAATTAATGGTATGAATCATAAGTGGGTGATGTTTGTGTGGAAAGACATATGTCAGTGTTCTTCTATCAAGATGAAATATTTGTTGACTACTGTGCTAGTATTGACTCTTCCAGAATCTGGGAAGGGCTATGTGGTTTTTTGGATGCATCAACTTTAGTCATGGGATGCGTTTCTATATACGGTGATCATGTAACAACATATAGATCTCATTATATTAGTTGACATAAGAATTATTACCCTACACCTGACCGGAAACATGAAGCAGGGATGCACACACTTAATAGTTAGTGGCACCAACTTTTTGTTTAAAGGCATCTAATGTATTCAGTCTTAAAAATCAGGAGTTATATCTTCTCTAAAAAATATTTTAATATTCGGTAGTAGTGTTGGGTAGAGTACCTACAGTCATTTGACAAGGATAGAACCTATACCTCGGGGAAGGGGAATGTCATTGCAGATGAGTTGAGTATCAAACCTCTAACCTAGGAAGTGAAAGAATCCTCATGTGAGTGTAATTTTATGGATCTCTTTTCACAGTTTCATATTTGAGTTTAGGATGAAGGGGGTCAGGTTTCTTTAGTCAGCATTCAGTTAACATATTCTATTATCGAGATGAATCTTTATGATCAACATCTTAATGATGAGTTTTTTATCATTTTATAATCCTTATATGATGGGGAGAGAGTTTCCTTTTGGTAATTCTCCAAAAACGGTGTTCTATGTTATATGATCTTCTTCATTGTGTTGTCATCTGCAAGGAAGGTGGTGAAGGGAGATTTGAATAAATCCCAATGGTTTATCCACCTAGGAACCCCAAAAATGCTATATGATGTGCGGTGGTAGTTTATTTTTCCAAGAATGAGACAAGACAATACTGAGCATGCCTCTTATTTCTATATGTGCTTGTATGTTAAGGTTGAGCATCAAAAACCTTTAGGTCTTCTTCATCCACTTCAATTTCCTACTTGGAAGTAGGTTGAGAACTCTATGGACTTTGTGGTTAGGTTTCCATGTACCTTGAGGAAGAAGTATTCAATTTTGGTTTTGATCAGCAGGTAGACAAACTCATCTCATATTATACCCAATCAAGATATAGCCATGTTTGAGGAGCTGTGAAGTCTCAATGTGAAAGTGAATGTTCGTTTGTGCAGTGTTCCGTCTTCTACAGTATCTAATAGAGATTCTTAGTTTACTTCTCACTTTTTGAGAGTCCTTATAGAGGAATTGGGATCTCAAGTCCATTTGATCATAACCCATAATCCCCAAATAGATAGCCGAACAGAAAGATCTATACAGATTCTTGAGTATATTCTTCACGCCTATATTCTCGACTTCAAAGGGGCTTGGGATGATCACATAGGGATGGTTGAGATTTATAACAATAATAGTTACCAGTCCACGATCAGAATGGAACCATTCAAGGAATTATATCACTAGCCTTGTAAATATTTATTGGTTTGGTCGACTGTGGGTGAATGTTACTTGGATGGACCAAGTGTGGTTCATTAGACAACAACTAAGATTTATCTGCATCATCGTTGGATGTTGATTGCATAGAGCCGATGAATGACTTATTTTGATCAACAACATAAATTTTTTTAGTTTTTAGTCCATGTTCATGTTTTCATGAAGGTTTCACCCTAATTGGTTTGTCGAACACTTGGGAGGAAAGGAAATCTTTCTCGTTGATTTTGGGGACCTTTGTGGTTGTTGACCAGGTGGGGACGATTGTGTACTCTTTCGTACTTACACCAAAGATGATTTCAGAACATAACATGTTCCATGTATCACATTTGAGAAAGTGTCTATCTAATCCATCTCATGTTTTGAGTTGGAGTGATCTTGATACCGAGGTAATTTTTTTTGACTGAGTGACAAATTAGGATAGTTGATTATGAGGCAATGTTACTTCATGGGAGGATGTTTCCATTGGATCTTGTACTATGAGATCATGACTCTGATAGTGAAAAGGTATGGGAACATGAGGCACTGATGAGTAACCATTTTCCTCATCTATTTGGAAAGGAAGATTGTTAGTATGATTAATGGGGGAAGAAATTCTTTATGGTGGGGAGGTTGTAACATCCTGTTACCTTAATCAGGTATTTTTTCCGTTTTTCAAAGTTCCCTTTTTTTCAATTTCCATTGAAGTGATTTTCTTGTTTTTTTGTAGGCTGTATAGAAAGTAGATGTAGTGTGAATGAGGTACATGTGGTGTACCTAAGGTACACATCACGACCGGGATCTACACGAAATCTCTAGAATTAATGTTAGTTTTTAACCCAAAGAGACATGGTTTTCCGCATAACCGATCCAACATAGACTACATGTCGTAACCCTTGGGTACATGTTGTGACATAGCTCACACCAAGATTTAATTCATTCATTTCGTAGTTTTACTCGAGCTTTTTTATTCTAGAACTCTTGTCTCCCAAACTATAACCCTTCATAAGAATTTTCCACAGGCATCGCCCCCTCCAGGTCGATACAATCGGCTATGGATCATCAATGTTTCTGTGGTGCATCTCTCTGAGTATGTGTCCTTCCTAGTTCTTCATTATGATTGATCATCATATCACCCTAGAATTTTCATGCCAGATCCATTAATCTATGTTGGATGTTTATACTTGGTTTCTTCTAGATTCATTATGGGATCTCATTACAAAGGACTTTTCCATCATTGGATGTGGTACGAAGGGAATTCTACCTCATGGTATACGAGTTTCCTCTCTCCATCAGACCTCTTTTGTTTAAATCTAGATCAATCCTAATATGTGAGGATTAGAATATTGGCCCCTATTTTCCATTGTGGATTTTAATTATTAGCAAACTTCATTGTGGGATGTTGCAACCCGAGCTTTAATAAAGGTGTTTTCATTTTAATTTGGCCAATTTTCATACCATTGTATTTCTTGATTTATTATAATTACTGATTTAAATTAAATTTCATAAAATTAATATTAATTTCTTTGATAAAACATGATTTTAGTGAATTATGAGATTTGAAATGGTATTGGTAAGAAAATTTGGAAAACCCCTAATTCTATTGAATTGGGGTGGGTTTGTAGAAATTGGTTGATTAACATTGTTGAACTAAAATGTTGTTTTCGAATGAATTTTTCTACTAAAATTTTGAATTTAATTGTGAAAATTAACTTTTGAAATTATGGGATTGGTTTTGAATGGATTTCAAACTCATGAAACTGGATTAAAATTATTTTTTAGAATCTCAATGGTTTTAAGATGTGACATAGGGTTTTTTTTGAATAAAACATAATTTGGTTTTAAATGGAAGAAATTGGAATTTTTGAAATGAAATAATTGTATTTATTGTATTCTATGTAGTCTTAAAAGAAGTTTCATATCTTGTAACACAAAATGAATGCCTTATTTAGTTGGTGAATTATTTGGATACACTCTACACATAGAAAATGTTCTATATCATACCTATAGTGGGTCGCATCCCCGATGGGAGGGTGATGAGTTTCCTCTGGACAATGTCCTGGGGAAGTGAGTATACTCATTTTTATGTGTCTATATAGAGAGTGCAGAATCCTTTAGCTTGTTAGGACTATCACCCCTTTTGGTTGGTGAACTTATTTCTTGCCTTTTTATTTATATTTGATATATAATTGTATGCCATTTTTGTTTGAACTTCTTTATATGCCTGGTGAATTTATATAAACTATTATATATATATATATATTACTTATCCATTTTTTATAAATGTTCAATCTTTTTTAATGCTAATAATTTTCTTTATAATTATCTTTCTATCATTTTAATAATATATAGCTTGTTTTTTGTGAAAAATGATTTTAATTATAGAACCTCATTACCTAGAACATTTGAAAACATTTATTTAGAAAATCTATTTTGGCCCATATTATATAATTTTGGTGTTATACTACTAGGATTAGGCTCACAATATAATTTTCCTTTGGTTGTTTATTGACATTTTTCATTCAGGTTCTAAAAATGGGATAGGATCTCTTGGAGGTGGATATAGCTGCTGAATTGTGGTCTTGGTAAGATGTGTCCTTATGGATCATGGGGGTTGTTTTCCTATTTCAGTGCATTGGGTTGTAGTACTTTGAAATTTTATGCCTTTTTATATTTTGATAGTTCACTCCCAGTGGAGTTTTCATTTGATATTCATACTTCTTTCTTCTTTTTTATCCACTATGTTTTGTGGAAAATTTATTAAAACATGCATGTTATATGATACTAGGTGAAAGTTTCCAACCCCTGGGGATTGGGAACGCCGTTCGAGACATGTTAGGGCTAGCTCAATTATCGTGTGACCAGGGTTCCCGGGCCTGTTCATGACACCTTTTGGCCTTCTTTTTAAATCACATATAAATTAAAATTTTTCATATAAATTTTTAAGAAACCATCAAAGTTACTATTTAATTTGTATTATATTTTTTTAGATAAAATAGTGAAAATTAAAAAGAAATTATTTTCAATGAGTGTCCCCATCGAGAGATTTACCCTAGGTCATAAACAGAACATCACACATATGTAAATAATAATTTTTTACAAGGAACTCATAGAAAAATCATCAACCTATTTAGTTTCATTCTTGGGGATTTTAACTGTTTACATGCACACACACACATACCCACAAAATATTATTCAGATTAAATATATTAAAAAATCAATAATTAAAAAGAAAAATTAAAAATCGAATTTCCATTAAAATTATCCACCTATCTCCATTTTTTGTTGAAACCCATTTTTATAAGAGTGTAATAAGTTAATAATTGAATATCATAGTTATTATTCTTATTTTTGGTCTATTGAATAATAGAAAATTCTTTCAATTATGGAACAATATTTAAGGAATTGATTTTAATGAAAATTTAAAATTCATTAACATGTAAATAAAAAATAGAAATCCATTCCATTTATTTAATGTTATTAAAGTATTTAATGTCTTAAAAATAAGATATGGAAAATTAAAACCAATTAACACACACTTTTTATTTTGCAGAAAATTCTGACGATGATTTATATTTTATATATTTCATGTTGAAAGGAGAAAATTATAATTGAAAAACCCATATAATTGGGTGTTTGAGTTAAAAAGTATTTATACAATTTATTGGTAGAATATTTTGGAATAAAATATCATTTAATATCAAACATATTGTATCGTAACAGTTATAATGTCTATTAGAGGGGGTGGATTTTATTTTAAATTTAAACTAATTACTACACAAAACTATTTTTTAAAGATTTAATATTGATATTACAAACTATTATTATAGTAACATGTAACATGCATATATTTAATCTAATAACAAATTATTGAATTTTATTTTAAAATAACCATTCCTTGTAAATTTATTTCGGAATTAAAACAACATGTATAAACAAGTAAAATTAAAAATTTATTTAGTAAAACTA
The DNA here is from genome assembly GCA_963277665.1 of Viscum album. NCBI lineage: Eukaryota > Viridiplantae > Streptophyta > Magnoliopsida > Santalales > Viscaceae > Viscum > Viscum album. The sequence goes on along the minus strand of OY728119.1, from coordinate 1,425,594,043 downwards.
TCATTAATTTGATAAAACAAATGAGTAAAATTTTAACCATAAGTGTAAAAGAATTCAATATCCTTAACATAAGGTATAAACAGTTTAATAAAAAATTCCATGTTTATGTTTATTCAGAATAATGACATTAATCGCTAACATCATAAACAACTCTTTGCTCTTATCCACAAAATTTGTCAATTATCTTTATCAGATCTAGCCGTCTTCCTATCCTTGGGATCCCTCATTGTAATCCAAGATTAGACACATAAAAAAATTATATATCACTTTTTTATTTTGGAATCCATTCATGGAATCCTTAGAGAAGAAAAATATCTAAATAATTAAATATAAAATCGAAATGAGATTTTATAGTAGATAAACATTCAGACTATTTTTGTTTTCAAAATAATTATCTCTCGTGTCGTTGAACACACCAACTATTTATAAGCACACCATTAATGATCATATTTTAGAGTTTCATATATTTAAATGCAATAGCCTCATATGATCTTCTCTTTGATAGCTCAATAATCAATTCTTTATCCTATATTATTTTGGTAGCACAATTAAATTTTTGTATAATAAAATTTTTCTAATAAAAAAAATTAGAAATATGATTATAAACTTTATTATTCAAATTGAACAAAACATGTAATTTAGATGGACTAAAATCAGTGACACCGAATGACTAAACTTAGTCACACAGATATACTATATTCAATCATAATAATAGACTAAATTTTATCATACTGATTGACTAAACATAGTTTATTTTGAGGGATTGGATATAGACCATCCTAATTTACTTGAATTAGGCAAATTTAATGAATGATACATTATTCAATCCAATGAGTAAATCTAATATGGAAATTTTAGGTTAACATTTTAGAAATATCATTAAATTTGGTAGATTAAAATTTCATCTAAAAAACATTATAAAATTCTAAGAAATATAAATTTAGTAAAACATAATCCTGAGTGGTGTACTGTGATTTATAAAACTAAGTATATAAAGTTGAAAATGTGAAATTTATATTAAATAATAAACTCCTTTATGAAAAATAATACACACAATAGTTATTTATTAAACTAAAAACATTTAAAAACAAACAAGCCATTATTAATTTAGGAATATATATCTTAAAAGCATTCTTATCTCCAATATTTGTTATGATTCCATTTTTTAAGAAGAATGTGATAAGATAATTTTTTTTGAAAAACCCCCCTATATAATTTCATCAGGGAGAACATTTCAAAGAATTCTCCACAATAAATAATTTACCCACTTTCTTGATTTACAAATATGAATATAGGATGTAGAAAGTACAAAAAATGTAAGTAATCGACTATAAAAACAATTTATGAATGAAAATAATTCATAAAAAATAAAATATAGAATGAACATTCATTTAAAAAATTTATAAGACACTCAATAATATATATATATATATATGGTAGAAAATTCCTTGAAATGAATTCATTTAAAAATTATGTTCATACCTAAAGAGTTTAAAAAATTAAAAAATAGTCTTTCTTCTATAATATTCTGAAAATTGCATTCATTTTCATGAAATCCCCAAGGTTTATCCAATTTTTTTATTATGATTCCTCCAATATCACAAGTATTCCATCAAAGACTTCATACATTCTTTCTTTATCCATTAAACTATCTTCGTCCTTTTTTAAGAGAATGGTTATCATAATTTTCAACAATCAAATTTTCTAATTTTTTCTTCAAGAAAATTGTTCTTCAACATAATTTTTCAAAATATTCATCTTGAGACATCAATAAACATTTTAATAATTGAACTAATTCAAACATCACATCAAATCCGTACAGAAACCTTTTAAATGAATATTAAATTTCTAAGGAATCATTCTTAACATTTTCATTTTTTTCGTCATGAATCTATTAATAGATTTTAGTAAGCCTTAAGCAATATCACAATATACAAAACTCATAACCTTTTAGAATTATATTCTATTATGAATTCCTTGAAATACACAACATTCTATACCGTAGTTTCTTCCATCATATTCAGAGTATTCAATTATTCTAATATATTTAACCTTCATTGGATATGTTTTCATCCATATTCGATATTAGTTTTTAATTTAATATAATACACTAATTTTATTAGTGATTCATTAAAATATGTTAGTCATATATCCCTTATTTTATTTGATTGTGTGAATTAAGAGTCCGTTGAATCTGATGATACATCGAAAGCATTACGACTTGAAGGTCCATCCAATACCTCATCCTTCTCTTTCCCTTTCTCATTCATTCATTCGGCCTCTAAAACTTTGACAACATCAAAGTTTTCATATGTATTACCTTTATCAAATATTATTTTCTACAATTTTCAATTTTAAACATCATTTAATGAACTCCCCACTTTCATAGAAACTAATAATTCAATATATTTATCCCATTGAGTAGTAAATGAAGATATTTATTTATAACATGTTTCTTCATCTTATTCTTCCTATCCTTATGAAAATGTTTCCTTAGAGTCATCTAATAATTGTCTAATCAAGTATTTTTCACTTCTAAAGTCATCTTTTCTGGGATTTTTCATTGATTTTGTAATTTTTAAAACGTGAACTATATTTCAAAAAAATGTTTTCTTCCTCACCAAATTTTCCATTACCTTTTTCAATAAATTATAGAACATTATAATTTCTAACTACTTATGGTTATAGAATATATTGTGCACCAACAATTGGAGGAAGAATTGGTTGAAAAAACAATAGAGGAGAAATTTTATAATCTCTGTGACCATTCCATTTAGTAGTAGTATGAATATAAACTTATCATTTTATAACTCCATTCACTAAACATTCTATATTTTAGTTCGGTAAAATCTCTTTTTTATGATACCTCTTATTCTATATGGGTTTTAAAATAATTTCAATTTTTTTGATTCAAATGAATGGATCCAACCATTTTAAATCCAAATTCAAAATCTCTTAGATTATTCTCTTCATTATTATTAACCATCTCTTGAATATCCTCATTATTTATAACTTTTAATAAGTTATTTTTTTGGGGGTGTGAAGAACCAACTTTTCTACTTTTATGAACATTTAATTTGATATTATTATCATATGTTTTGGAATATGATTAATATAATTTCTCAGAAAATCATCTTTACATATAGAAGAAAGACTAATTACATCCTTTAAATAGTTTCCCTACTTATCATATAACTGTTTTCTCTTATTTCCAAGGCCTAATTTTTATTTTCATTTAAAACCTAAAAATTTTCATCATCTTGGTGATAGATCATGTAAACTGAAAAAATACTTATCTACAACACACATTTCTTGATTTCATCAACTAATAAAGAAAAATATTTGACCATGTTCGTTTTACTCATATTTATAAGACAATTAAAAACACATATTTCCAAAACAAATAATATTTCTTGATATCCTTATCATTAGATTATGTAACATTGCATCCAAAATGTAACAAATCTTGCATTTGGTTTCAAATGATAATGTTTTCTAACATTCAAAAAAGTTGAAAATAATTAAACTTCTTCTTTATTTTTTTCAAATAAATAATGCCACTCTAGAGGACTATGATTTAAAAGATGTTATTCTCCATCAATAATTTCTTCAACATGTTTTGAAACATGTTGAATATTAAACATATAAAACTCATAAAAAAGATAAAAATATAAAACCTCTATATTATCTTCTATTATAAACTCAAAATAAGCTTATAATTCCATTTCCATTATAGGATTATGAATGCAAAAATATTTTTTTCCAACACAAACCAAAACAAAAACATGAAATATAATAATCTCTTTCATGAAAGAATAAATTTCCTCAGACCATGTTTCTTCAATATGATTGTCTTTAAAAAATTTACTATTTGGGATATTTTCTAAAGAAGACATTTTCCAAAACTAATCTCATTGAGGGGATGAAGTAGAAATTGATCAGATGCACCAAAATGATTATATAGAAAAAACATTTATGATCAGAGGTTCAAAAACAATATGAGAAACTGATGTGGGAGGTTGTGAGCCACTCATGTATTTAATGGCTTGGGGAGATGGTTTGACTTCTAATGATATGACAACATGAATTAATTTTAATATATGATATAATGATTTAATATCATCTTCATAATATTTAAATATTACAATTCATAACTCTAAATGTAAGTTTTAATATACTTTTATTAGATGAATGAGTATTCTAGAAATTAAAATTTTATGTTTTCAAAAAATAAAGAAAAAAAGTTTAAAGAAAAAAAAACAAATAAATAAATATATAGTAAATATGAAATATTAAAAACATCCATTTTGAGTGAATATATAACATTTTGTGACAAACATAGTCCAAAAACTTATTATTCTTGGATTTTAGGAAAACTAAATTGGATCCAAATAATCCTGGAAAAACAAAAGTTTTAGTGAATCGGAAATTGTTTTAGAAAAAATTATTTTTAAATGAAAAAAAAAATTAAATTTTTTATAATATAAAAGAATTATAAAATAAAGTTTTTTAAAAAATCTAGCTTTTTTATAAAAAATTATTTTTTTATAACAAAAAAGGTTAGAACAAATGTTTTAAAAAACCATAAAATATGTACTCTTTATTTCCAAAGTAGTTAATTTATGTTTGAATATTGGTAAGAAATTGGAATATATAAATGATCAATTCATATTTATCATTCTTGGAATTAATTAAATATATTCAAATATATAGTAACTATGTGTTTTTGTAAAAATATCAAATAGTTGTTCTTACATTTTGATGAATTGTAAAATAATATCTACTTTTTTCTATGATTTGAAATTTAATGGTGACATGTATATATAGGTTTCTCTCTTGAATTATTTTCTAGGTTGTTACATAATGAAATTTATCTTTTGTTATCAAATATAATTGAAGTTTTATTAAAACTCATTCCAAATTCAATGAGTGTTTCTTCCATCAACAACACTTGAGCACAAAAACATTCAAATTACACATATGTTGATTCAATAGTGGAAAGTGATAATGAGGGTGTTTTCTTATAATACACAGGCACTAAATATTCTCTTATAGAATGAAATGTCCTAAAAGAACATTTTTATCCATTTTAAATCCACCAGAACCAGCATCTAAAAAACTTTTAAATTTGAAATCATTTCAAGAATATTAAAATTATCTTAAATCTATAGTTCTATTTAGATATGAACTATTTTTTTTATAACATTAAAATGAGAATATTTTTATATTATCTTGGTATTTTTCAAAAAATATTATTGAAAATAAAAAAAATCTATATTACTAGCTGTTAAGTATACTACACATACAATTATTCCTCTAAAATTATTTTGATCAACTAGTTTCCCATATTGATCAATATCTATAGTATTTGAGGTTCCGATAGGAGTAATAATACTTTTTTAACTGTTATATCAAAATTTCATGAGAAGATATTTTATATAATTATGTTGATATATATAATTTCTTTTGGGTTGTAATGTAATATGATAACCTATAAAATAACTAATATTTACCATCATACTTATATAAAACTCAAATTTCATTAAATCTACAAAGGAATCTACAAAAAAAAATTTATTTAAAAAAAATATAATTTCATCTAACTGGGAGTATTGAAAGAAAATACAATTTATAACATTTTTACTACAAAAATTTTCAATATCAGAATTTATAAAATCTCTACCATTATAACGATGAATTTTAATCAGGGATAGATATTTTTAATTTCAAAACTTGAGCTACAAATATTCTAAAATAGAAAATAAATTCAAACTTCAAACTAGAAAATAAACTCATGAATTTCTATTGTAATCATAAAAAAATAAATAGTATTTTCCATCAATACTCCTAGTTTGTTAAGAAAGAATAACTCTATATTCACAAAAATTATATCATTAGAATCTAAGACATCACTATTATATTTAAAACATGAATTATATCTATTTTAGAATTAATAAGAATCACAAACATTTTAATATCAAATTTCAATTCTGATCTATATTCAACATGTACTTTCTTAGATAGTTTAGATATTGTTGTAACCTTATTGATCCAAGATCTACTATTCCATAACAATGGTTTTTCATAAATTTCACTAGGAAAATGGATATCTTGGATAATAAGGTCTTCTATATTTTTTGTGTAATCATTTAAATACTAATATTTAGAATAAATAAATTCATATTTTGATCTATGATCAATAAATTTTACATTCCTAAAGTACAAAATTTAACCCACAACACATAATTTACATTTTATAATACAATTTTTCTAAAGATATAAAAAAATAAAACATTATAAAGTAATTCTTTACCACGAAGAGAAATATTACATATTCTAATAATTTCTCCTTGAGTATTTTCACTAAAGTTTAAATGTTCACCATTCGTTTTGAAAATGTTTTAAAGAAGTATTTGTTTCTAGTCATATTTATATAACACCCAATATCCATGTACTAAACATTTCTATTTTATGTAATATTATTATTTTCCTAAAAAATATATCATTTTCAGAACCCACATATGTTTGGGTGTGGTCGTATTAGAAAGTAATATCTTTGGAGTCCGTAATGTTTAAACTTTTCAATGATGTGAAAATGTTAATTATTTTGAGAAATGATATTTGTTAATAGCAACTGATTAATCATTATTTAATAAAAATTTATTTTTCCAATGCCCACTACTTTGACATTTAGTGAAAAATGGGGAACCTTTCATAAAAATAGTTGTATTGAGAAATAGGTTTTTTTAGTAAAACCCAGTTTAGATATATCTCTATGATTTCATAATTGATTATAAATCATAAAAATGTTTTTATTTAGAGTAGAAAACATCTATAGAATATTTTTCAAACAATATATTTTTTATTTAGTTTTACAACCAAATTCTTATCCTCACTGTATTTTTTACACGAATCGGGTTTTTCTAAATATATTGAAAAAAATATTTTTCTCAAAGTTAGACATCTATAACTCTATTGAAATATCATTTTTCACAAAAATATATTTTTCTAATTATTTTGTATGATATAAAATATATGCAATAAGATTATAAATTATTCAGTTTTCGTTGGCGTGTTTTCCTCAAGAAACATAAATTTTTTAGTTATTTTACAATTATTACTTTCTAATAGTCATACAAACCTTTGTAATTATTCAATACATGGTAGAGTGAATTTTCATACAATGAAGAATATTTTTTTATAATATGTTGATTTTTAATCATCATTATCAATATCCTGAGAGTTTGAATTTAAATTAACATTAGTAATAGATTCAGTAGATACCTTTTATCTTAATGAAATAGTAGATCCTCATATCCTTAGCATATAATCCCATATTTTTTTATCACCACATTCACTATTAGTTGAAATTTCTAATTAATTATCTCAACAACCATTTCTCCATGTGTCTGAAGATTTTATATTATTATTATTATTATTCTGGAATAATTTCTTAAAATTATATTCTAAATTCTTTATATTATTGTATTTAATTTCTATCATAGTACAATAAGATCTAATTTATCTTGATTTTTTACAATCATAACTTTTGACTTATAGAGAATCCTTGTTTTCAGTTATATCCTTTTGAATATTCATATATATATAATGAATTTCTTTTTCCATGCTATCGTTTTCATTATTTTTGTCATATTTTTTAATTCTTTTTCTAACAATACTAATGAATTTATATCTATTTAAACTATCACATTATTTTTAATTAAATATTTATAATTTTCACAGTTGAATAAACATTATTAGAATCATTATATATTTTTGAACAAGTAACTCCAAAATTATTCTTTTTTCATCATATCATCATCCATTTTTGACCTTCCCCAATATTGCACAAGAGTACCAATAAAAACATATAATGATTAATGTGCAATACTTCTTGTATCATCCAAAGATATAATTTAGGATTACTATTCACTAAGAACTGTTTCAATAATATTTTCTACTAGTATCTAATCAGTAAGATATTTCACTAAAAATGATTGTAGAATACTTACAACTATCATGAATCTCTGATATCTCTTTGCAACACATTCACAAGATAGAAAATTAAATTTTTGATAGTATGCTCTTTGAATTTATACTATAGTTTTAATAAAATTACATATTCTAAAATGTGTAACTTGTAATTTCTTCAGGATATTTTTTTTCTTTACAAGAATAAATATGTTTATATATTGTTCTATTCATATAACATAACAAAGTGATCCTTACTCTACTGTTTATCTCATACTCCTTTTTATCTTGATTTATATACGTAGGAACATCCTTTTTAAGAATATTTCAATTTATAGTCAATATTATAAAATTATCCAAAATATTTTTAATAATAAATGTATCCTTTATATTTCTTTGGAAATCATAATTAACACTATCAATTATTTTTGGACTGGTCTGATTTATATTTTCAATTGTATTAATTTTTAAACACATCATCTTTTAGAAACAAAAATATATTTACAATATACACGTTAGTGTAATAAAAGATTTAAAATAGCAGTTTAAAAAAATAGTTATAAAACAATAGAAAATTTATTAAAATAACGAAAAAAGGAAAAACTAGCTAGTCAAATGGTGGAAACTCAATAGATACAAATTTTTAGATCATAAGAGTTATAATCATCTTAGGAGAAGGTGAATATCATTTTAAAATCAAAAAATATTTATTCATGTTATTGGACTGATATTGTGTCTGATTATTAGATTAACGTTTAATAGAATCTATATTTATCTAATAAAATAAAATATAGAAAATTTTAGTTCAATAAAATTTCCCTTGTAAATGCACAACAAAATTACAGAAACAAAAAATATCATGTAAAATGAAACATCACAAAGTTTTTTAATAAAAAAATCTGAGTCTTTTTAATATAAATGAGTAGAAATTTATCCATTATTGTAATGGAAGTCTATAACCTTGAATTATAGTATCCAAAAGAGAAACAGAACTGTCAAATATTTCCCTCTTTAGTAAAAATTCATCAATCTCTAAGATCAGAATTAGCTCTGCCTTTACATCCTCATAATCCCTCAATCAAACTGACTAGATACAACCATATTGTTATCATTGGAATCACTGAATATTAAAACCATATCAAATGATGAAAAAAATAAAATAATTTCTATGGATTTCACATTCCTCATAAGTAATCCTTTTAGGAAAATACTGTATAAAATATTATAGATCACATCATAAAAAGATGTTATAACATATAAATATTTTGATTGATTAAGTTTTGAAAATCATCATCTCTAAACCCCTTTAATGCACCGCTTATTTATAGGAACACATCCAATGGTCATATTTACATTATTCATAGAGTTGGTTGAAATGACCTCGGTTGATCTTAAGTTTTACAGCTCAGCAATCATTTCTCTATCTGATGTTATTTTTGTTGCACCATTATAATGTTTAATAAGGTTTTACATCCAATATAAATAATTCTACATATAATTTTAAAATTTATTATTATTATTATGGAGTAAAATATGCATGTCAAATAGAATAAACAGAGTCACATCAATAGGGAAAACTCAGTTATACCGATAGACTAAACTAACTCTTACTAACATACTATATTTTTTAAAATAATAGGCTCAGGATCATGTCTATCTGATGGATGTGACTGAGGTCAATCTGATTAAAATGACACTATCTAGTACAAGGAATCAAAAATTACACAGTTCTATGGATCAAACTAAAATGCAATGTTTATATTATCAGTTTAAAAATATCGCTGTGTTCAAAAGAACAAATTGTTTTCAAAAAATTTCAAAAATCCTATTAAATTTAAATTTTGTAAATTTTTTTAATGGTTTGTTGGGATTTTCCAAAAAAAGTATATAATGTATTGAAATTAAATTTTTAACTCAACCCCACCCATTAGATATAGAAAATCAGTACCTTAATCCATTTTTTTTGCTGAAAATGATATTTCATTAGTGATCAAATAGTTTTATGGAAGGGTGAATTGTTAACTTCCAACTCTGGTAAATAAACTCCATGTTTCTAGTATTGAGGAAAAATAATTTGAAACATAAACATGGGAGGGAGAAAAATATTTTGAATTAATTTTATGGGATTCTAATCGATACTAAATTAAAAACTACGAATTATTATTCTAAAACTGAAGTTTCATATACAAAATTATTGACCTCAAAAGATAATAAAAAAAGAAAAAATTCAGATTATGTTAATGAGGAAGACAATTTATGGAAGATATTAATTAGAATACATTATAATTATAGTATTAATATAGTTTAAAATGGTGAATTCAAGTTTTATGTTGAAACCATAGATAACCTAGATCCTGGACTTGAATTCCTATAAACTATTGATGCCACTCCTAATGATGTAGAATGTGGGAATAATTGCTATATTTTTTCCCTTCTCCATTTATCCATGAGAACCACAATTAAATAGAGTTTCCTATAAATAAATATTTCCAATGGGACTTCTATGAGAATTTTTAAATGAGAATAACCATATAAACTTATTTTTGGTGGTTATTGATCATGCATATCATCCACTATCAGATTGATGATAATGTGATGAAAATATACATTTAAAGGTTGTCAATAAATAATATAAACATTAGGGTTAAACCAATATTTATAACTTTCATTCCCTTTCACATCTTTTTTATGTTTTTTTCAACTATGTTATTTTATCAGTTGTTATATTATTAGATTGAAGTGACTGCAATTAAGAGAATAACTCAAAGACGCCACTCTTATGATAAACCTAGGTTTTATTTAACATTCACTATTTTTTTAGAAACCCTATTATTATAATTCATAATAATAATAAAATAATAATATTCATATTCAATTGAATGTTTGGGGCTGTCAATTTATATTATAATATTTTCATGTGTTTTATTTTTCTCGTGTTTTTAGAAATCATTATCTTATCTGAATACCCTTGGAAATTTTTAATCATCATGGTATTTTTTGAAGTTCCACGATTTGAATATCTATAGAGATAACTTATTGTTTAAATATATTTTATTCCCTAACTTCCAAAATATTCATTAGTGATTTTTGTCGAAATTGGAAACACATATGAACTAGTAATATCAATTTATATATTAATTCCCAACCTGAGTGGTTTCTAATTTTTTGATATTTTATTTATTTTTATTTTTATTCATTATATTTTTTTATGTTTTGAGATCTTGAGCTTTCTGTTTTTCTCTTATTCAATTTTTTTTTGGTTCTCTAAAAAAGTAAAATATGATTGAGGCACCATTTTGAAACCCTATTTTTATAAACAAGAATTCTTTTATTCATATTGTATACATGATCTTTACATTACCCCCTAGAATTTTTTAATATACCTATTAGAAACCCATATTATAATAATAAATCCATCTCCATCATACAATGGGTGTAAATTCATGAATATAGATTAAATCAAGTTTGGTGTTGGATGTTTGTGTTATAAACTATGATGAATCTATTTTTTATGGGAGAAGTTTCCAAGATGTCTGTAAAATATATTTTGAGAGAAGTGTGATACAAATGATGCAAATAATCATGTATTAGAATTAAATGACTGAAATACCCTTCAAAAAATATATAAATGAGTTTAAACTATTTTTTATGTTCAAATAATTCCTCAATATTATTAAAAACATAAATTTGTTAAGAATTGATAAAAATAGAGATATACTACACATCTATAATGGATAGAGAAGATACTTTTTCTCTCCCGAAGTGATAAATGTGTTAACATATCATGAAAATAAAATTGTTTTTAGAGTTTATTCATTCCATTAGGCGTGATTTAATATAATATTCAAGGGTGAAAACTGGAAACCATTTATTTATCTTTATTTTTGGTGTGTAACTCTTCAGTGTACCTTTGATGTTTTTATATTAAAACATCTTAATACTTTTCCAGAGAATAACACTTGTAAAATCCATTATCATTAAATCACATCTATGCATATTTAATATGAAGACACTAATAAGGAAATAATCCAATAGAAATAATTCATGTTCATGAGAGTGGGAAACATTATATATCAAATAGATTGAGTGAAGTGAGAGAAATGTTTACTTACATATTTACAATTTTACATTGTAATTAACAGAAAAAATAATGAAATTTTTAAGATTAGGGTAATGTTAAGAATTTTATTTCCATATAGGATGTTTTACATTTCTATAGATCTATGAATTGAAATCTGATACCAAATCTTCTATGAGAAGTTTGAGTTGATGTATATGTTAGGTGAATTCCCATAAATAAAATGTTTAAGTGTGGGTTAATTGACATAGATAAATATTTTTTTACTATTTAAATCGATGATTTAATTTGATAATGTATATATTTTATAATTATTAAATTTTAGTTTTCTGGAATAATTTATTGTTTAATGTGAAAATGGCATAATTTTTTATTCTTAGTGTTTCTTTGTTATTCTATAATTAATGAACATGTAAAACCTTAATTTAAATTTTTTTGATGATAGAAATTAACTTTATTATAATGACACAAGATGGTTTAATACGTATGAATTTATTGATACCTGGAAGAATAACTTGTAGAATTTATCTAATTTTTTAAAGTATTCTGGGTAGGGATATGGTGCATAATTTTCATTCAATTAAGGCCCTATGATATGAGAATTTTAATTTGAAGTTGCTATGGAATGTTGAAAAGGACTATATCTGTAAAATTAACATTGAATGATTTTTAAAGTTAATTTATTTTGTTATAGAAGATATCAGGAAGATTATTTTCCAATGTTATAGGAATTTCAACAAATTAAATGTAATAAATTATTATACATGGAAAACAATTTGTAATTTTGGTGGTGTGTAAAAGTAAAATAAATATCCACAACAAAAAATCTAATGTAAAAACTCTTTAATATTTAAACATAAGAGTCATTATATGGATACTTAAATGTAAATTAAAGGATATGTATGGGTCACCTTAGCTAATATACAAGACTCAATTTATTCCCCATAGTGATGCAAGTGAGTACAAAAATTTTCCAATGAAGCAAGCTTCCAATGCATAATGCTCTGCACTACAAACATGAAGGACTATCCTTTGAAAAAGATGAAGAACCAAGTCCTTATAATATTGAATATAGAGTAACTCTATGATTTATAAATGGGAAGAACATACATGGAATAATAAATATATGTCCATGCCATGGATATTACAATCACCCCATGGGGGATGAAATGAACCAAATATAGGAAAGTAATGAATAACCATTCCATATATTGTGCCCTTTCATGGAATTACACAATTAAAAGTTTTATTACATTGAGACTTCTGTCTTGATATTTTTTTTCGATTTAATTCGTTTTATTTATTTTAATTAAAAATTCAAATGAAACATGATCACATGGAATATTTAAAAATAAATTATTGAATTTAATTTGGTATTTGTTTAATGAATAATTAATTATCCCCATGTGTAAACTGAATGCATTGTTGTTTCCACCTTAGAGGTTTCTCTTTGGATGAATTATACATACATTAGAATCCACTCCCTATGCATACATAGAATCATTAGGGATACCACTACTATATAGAACAATAATGTCACTTTATTTGAAAAGTATTTTTGGTTCTACATATACTAGTTCAGATTGTCCATAATAGTTTCTACATTTGTAAATATAGTTTCCACATTTACTCTCTTCTATAATTTTCTGTTTTTCTCCTATTATACTTCTCATATCTTTGGTTATTTATAACCTAACCTTATTATTGTGTGGGTTTATTAATGATTCATTGAGTTATATTATTCTTCAGTGTTTTCACACTAATTTATTCAAATAATTTATTAATTGTTAAACTTGTAGTGATAAGTGATTTCCTCAATGTACCCTCTAATGCTTAGTTCTTCATGTTCATAATTTCCACTCTCCTTAATCATTATAATGTTGATTATTATTTAGAACCATTATGGAAATAAAATATGATGATATGAATATAATTCCATAATTTTATAGAGGTTGTCCTACATACAGAGGTATCAATGTAGGATAATAATAATTCAAATGGGAGAGTGTAGACTGACAGGATTTGATCTCTACACTGAATTTGATAATGTGTGTAAATTATTTTTATGACAATGAATGGAATAACTATGAAATATTATGGATAAAATCATATTCATACATACTTAATTCTATGTTTTCATTTCCTTTTTTTCTTTTTTACATAACACTATATTTTTATGTTTATTATATTCAATTTATTAACCCCCATTATTTTTAATTAAATTGTAATATTTTTTATTTTTTAATAATTATAAAAAATTAAAATTTCATTGTTTATTAATGGAATCCTCATGATATTGGCCATAGGTTGTGTATTACTCTAAATACATATGCAGATAATATTTTACTCATAATAGTTTTATGATAAAATACATCTGTCATCGATTCCATGTGAGAAGTCGTGATTTTATTATATATTAAAAAATTTCATCGCATACAATTTTAATGTTTTATCTTATACATTGATTCATATGTATGTTCCCATGAAAATATATTTTCCTATATCCATGCTTTTCTGGTTTCGTTTTTATGCATTATGTTAATGTTTTTATCACTCATTCCCCCTCTAAATGAAATTTTCCAAACATATTTTATCCATTAAAAAATACGTCATAAATACATTTTTATTTTTATTCTCAATATCATGGTATTAAAAGATGAAATCTCTTATAAACTTATAAAATATTACTGTTAGTGGGTGAATTAATGAATATTCTTTGAAATTTTTTATCATCCTATGAGTAGTGAGGTTTGAGTGTCCATGTTTTCTAGTTATAATTTTACGCTCAAAAAATTGAATTAATTTGGTTGTAAGAATATGGTGATAATATGAGTTCTAATTCATTAAGGATGACTAAACTAGTCGAGATCCTCCTGATTGGATAAAACTATGTACTAATATTTATTACTATGGGAAAATGATTTTGTTTTTTATTTCTAAAGAACATATTCTAGGCCATGTTTGGGAGAAATAATGTTATATTATTATTATTATTTAAAATAGTTTTCTATACAGATTTGTGAATTAAAAATTCATATTTATGAAGTAATGTTCATCTATTGAAATTATAGAGTGCTTGATATAAGTTCATTCATGATTTTTTTTAATAAACACAGGTATTTTGATTATAACATGCATGTTATTGTTTCAAATTATGTGTTTACTATTTTTCATGAATCTTGAATCAGATTCATGAAATTCATTAAAATGGTTTGTTGTATATTTTGGACATCTATGGTCCATTTGGATTACGTAAGAGGTCATTGAAGGGTTAACATGAAAATTATACCAATACTAGTGTTCTATTTTCTAGGAATAATATATAATTCTAAATTGAATGAATCATTAATAGATATATTAAGAAATATTGGTTAAAATGGAAAAAAATTGTTTCCCCAGTCAACCAATAAGTGTCCCAACAGTGACAAAATCATTCGACCAAAAGCGTTGAGAACAAATTAGAGAAAAATTAAAACTATTGAGATTTCTCCAAATACACATTTCATAATGTGTTATACATTTAAGATGTGAAAACAACTATTTTATGGAATAATGTTCTATAATATTTTTATTTGATTTGTTGTTATTTTACAATCCTAAAACTCATTCACACTTAGTCAAAGGATGAAAAATTAACATTCTAAGATAGTGGAATAAGTTTTTAAATGGAAACCATAACATTAGAAAAAAATTTCCAACATAAATTATATTAGTTGGGTGGATATTAAAAGAATCATTATAAAACATTACAGATTTTTTTGACATATGGAATTTTTGGAGATTTACTAGACCATCTAAATCAAAAAGTCATTTTCAAGGGAAAAATAGACCATCTTATTCTGTAATTACTTCTCCATTATTACCATGAAAAAGGATGGTACTTCAGTATACTAAGTGGAAATAATTTCATGAAAAATAATTTCTAATTGTATATTAGGAACTATAAAACACTAGTTTCAACTTGATGAACAATACATACACACTTATTTATCATCTTGTTCTTTACCTTTTATTTCATTGACCTAATATGTGTTTTAATTCTGTTAATATTTTAATATATATTTCATTGAAAATCATTGCCTAATCACATTTATGAATCATCATTTTATTCTCATAGATTGTATTTTATTATGTTGGAATCCCTTTACTAAATAAATTTTAAATTTCATCATAAACGGTTTTCATTTCAATTCTATTTTTAGTATGAATAGATTTCATGTGACTCTATTATTGACCCTTCTATTTTACATTTCTCTTGTTCTATATTATAAAAATCAAAAACTAGTTTATTTAGGAAATATATTACCACGTAAATATTCCTTCTGTCATTATTTTAGTTCAGGCTTATAGATTTTCTAATAAGGAAAAAAATCATGATTGTTAAATTAACATTGTGTGACTGGTCATGTTTATCAAGGATTATTGAAATATTTATGATATTATAAGAGTTTTATAAATTAATAAAACCCATATTAGATAATTATTCCTAGAATACTGATCCATTTTTTAACTATATATGTGTGAGGATGAGATCTCAATTGTAGACTTGGATTATAGCGAAAACAATTATAAATTATATCAAAAAACTATTAGAAATATATTCCAACATTTATGTTGTCATTAATGTTAATTTAATATAATATTTTCAATAAATAAAATATATTAATATATTATTTAAGAAATCTATAATACTCACCCTGATTAATCATAAAATATTTTAATCAATTAATAGTCATTTAATCAATTTTGATATACTTTATAAATAGAATAATCATTAATGAAAAAAATAAATATAAAAATTCTAATAAAATTCATAGAATCAATGATGATTTGATCAATGTTTCATTAAAAACAATAAATATTATAAATATATTATTAATGGTTTATGCATGAAAATTGACCATCCTTTGACATTATTTTATATAAAATATGTTCACAAAAAATATTAAATATAATATTTTTATAATCTCAATCATCAAATTGAACTTCCATTAGATCCCACATGTCTAAAATGTCATTTTATTCATCATTATTGTTTTTATGAATACCACTATATTTTTTCAGTTTTAACAATTATATAACATTAAGAATTTCATACTACAATTTATATCATTTTAATTCCCCAAATATTATATTCATTTGTGGATAATTTCTATTGGATAGAAATGACTTAAATATCATCTCTATACAAATTAATTGGGATTTATGTCCAAAAATATACAATAATATTACCTCAAATTGAATAAATAATGATAGGGAGTGTAACATCCCAATCTTATAGGGGTTAATAATTTGCAGGGAAGGTATAAATTCAAATATTTGAAGACGCGTTCCAAAAAAATTGTATTTTGAATAACATAATCCATAATATATGACACATATAGAATTTATTTATTAAAAATTTCTAAATTATCTACACAATTACAGGTAATATATAATATATAAAATGAGATATTAAAATATAAATTAAAGGACCTATTATAACAACAAAAAATAAATTTGATTCATCTAAACATACATAAAAACAATCTTTTTATCCTAATCTAAAAGTTAATCTATGAATCCAATAAAAATTGTCAAATTAATAAAATCAAAATACTTCATTGTTTCACTAATAATTCAAGGCTCAAAATCATTAACCAGTATTATTAAGATAAATTAATATGATATCCAAAATCAAGGTGTAAATATTTGAAACAAATATCAATCATTTATGATTTTTTATGAATAAAATAATTTATTGAGATTTGAAAAATTTACAAAGAATATGACGGCTAATTAAACATATATATTGTCTATTTTTTAAACATTTGTTAGGTCCACTAGGTAAGATACCCTAAGGGGGGGGGGTGAATCAGGGTATGACAGATTAAAACAACTTCTCTTATTGATCTTGTCTATATATTAAGAAAGAATATCTTCTCTCTCTTTCTTTCAGAAAAGTATAAACAAAAACTAAAGCATGGATAGGACACACAAATTTTTACATGGTTCACCACCAGTGGGATATGTCCAAGGAAAAAACACCGGCGATGTGCTGATGTACCAAATCCACTAAAATCACACTATTGTTTCCAATGTTCGGGATAGATCACTTCTATTCCCAGGCTCATTGCCTTTACAATGGTTAGGGTCAGCTCACTACTTTTCTAAGGGTCACTCCCTGTTTCCCTCTCTCTCGCTCACTTCCGGTGGAGAGGATCACCTTCTTTTTATTCCTTTTCTCACTACTCTGGAAAGGATCCACTCACATTTTATAGACCTTTAGGTCTCTTAATTATCACTAATTAATACATCCACTATTTTATGTAGATGCTCTGTTGAAGTCAAACTTTCACCCGTAGATGAATATCACTTTGCACCGAAGGTATTAGGAAATATTCCATCTTTCACTCAGCCATAAATGACAGTAGTGCTTCAACCATACCAGGCGCACTTCCCCAAACCAGCGAGCAAGTCTCGACATGCTAGTTTAAACTGGAGCGCAAGTTCACCTGAACCACTTGCACGACACTTTCTTCTTCAACTCCAAACTTGCGCGACCCACACCCTTTTATGCCCAAACCAATTTTGGCACACAACTATTAACTGTCATGATTCATCAAAACATGGTGCGCAAGTGTCACCAAACCTCCTTCACAACACAACCTTATTCATTTCAAAACATGGGATACTGACACCCTTTCTCACCGAAACCACTTAGGGCGCGCAACTATCAACTGGTGCACAACTTTTGAATATTTTTATAATTGCACGGCCACTCCACCACTTGCGCGACCACTACACATGCACGACAAGAGCACTAATTTTATCTAAGTGTTGAAATATCTATAGAATGAGGAGGGGTCAACCTCTATTTATAATCATTTAGACAACCTGAGCGCTGGGTGAGGAAGTCTCCTCTCGGCGCACAAGTCCAGCCACCCTAGTCTCTTCTGTACAAGTCACTTGCGCTCCCAAACCCAAAACATGAGTGCCCCCTTTTCCTTTTCCATATTTTGATGTTCTTATCATGAAAAACATATGGAACACAAGTTTTCAAGCCTTCATGAAAATATAGGCTCATGAAATCAATCGTAGATCTTGAAAAACATATGGCGCGCAAGTCCAGCCACCCTAGTCTCGACCATTCCTTTGCTGATGTTCTTGAATCAATCGTAGATCGTTAACAAAAACCCTTGAAATCGACATGCAACCATGAAATCCCATTTTTCATCAAATTTGTATGTCATGGTTTTCTCTTTCAACAAATACAACATGGAGTCCCACTTTTTTAACAAGCACAATCACCTCAAAAATGTTTTAATGATCCCTTGAGTGATTTTTTCCCAAAAATCTCCCCTTTAGGTTTGTTGAAAACTCTTCCATAAAAAGTATCATCGTTAATTCTTTAGCCACCATTATTCTATTGTGATTCCAATAACGATCAATGATTTACTCAACACATACTCCAAACCCACATGAGCAATGCCCGGAATGAGAAACAATAGTAAATGAAAAGTTTTTCAATGAATCACATCAACTCTAACACCAACTATTGACACCAAGCTAATAACAATTTTTGGAAATATTTTTACTGAATTCCAACACCACTCTTCTTCTTTTATCATGTTCCGTATCTATCATGATATCTATTCTTTGATCTATTACTTCTAGTATCGTCATATTTAAAATGATCCCCCTATATGCTCACAGATTTAACTCTTGTCAGCTGCAAATCCTTTTCAGCACTATTTCATGCGTTATCCAAGATAAGCTCTGGATAATCACTTTGAAGAAGCTTCAACTCACCCTATCAGGATACTCCACCTGTCAGCTTCTCCCCATATCTATCATGATTTCTCAAATAGCCACATTGTCTCCCACTTGAACAATCACTATTTTCTCCCCCATTGTCAACAAACGAAAAGGTCCCTCTTTTGCAGTCTGTAACGGATTATTGAATATATATCAGCACATTAGGGAAAAAACACATCATACCTAGGGGAGAGGGAGGTCCACAAACACACTTTTTCAAGTGAGGGAATTCGACTGAACTCCCAGAGCCAGTCGATGCCTCTCAAAATCATCCTTGGGTAAGACCTTTGTTAGAATTTATGCAACCTATAGCTCAGTAGGCACATACACTAACTTTATGATTACCTACTCAACATTCTCCCTGATAAAATTATACTTTATATCAATGTTCATTGTCCTTGAATGATAGACAAGATTTTTTCTACGATTTATAGCACTCGAGTTATCACACTGGATTCCGATAAGAGACATCACTTCAACACATATATCATCATGTTTTTGCTTCATCCACAATAACTGTGTTCATGCTTGAGTGGCTGCAATATACTCAGCCTCCATGGAGCTCAATGAAATGCAATATTTCTTATTTATTAGCAAATAAATACACAAACCACTATGATAAAAAGAACCACCTAACATTGATTTCCTATCATCCACTGAACCGTCCCAGTCTGCATCAGTATATCCTAATAACACTGTCTGAGATTTGTCATTATATGTCAAGCCGAAGTGCACCATGCCCTTGATATACCGAAGAATTCTTTTCACTACAATCATGGGGATTTCCTTGGGATTACTATGATATCTCACTACCTGGCATATGGTGAATACAATGTCAGGCCTTGTTGCGGTCAAGTACAACAAACATCCAATAAGTTTCTTATATTCTGTGATATTAACTACCTTTCCATCTTCATCTTTGGACAGTTTCCTCCGGTTAGAAACTGGAGTCTCTTTGTCCATGGAATTTTCCATTCCAAACCTTTTCAAAACCACCATGGAATATTTGGACTGAGAAATGAATGTTCAATTCCTTCCTTGTGTCACCTATAGACCTAGGAAAAATATTAGCTCTCCAATCATTGACATTTCAAACACATTTTTCATGAATTCGGAAAACTTTCTGCACTGAGCTTCATCTGATCCGCAAAATATTATGTCATCGACATAAAAAAACACCTTCATCCTTTGATTATAGTCATTTCTGAAATAGAGATTGTAATCAACTCCCCATGCTGGAAACCAAGCATCATCAAGTACCGATCAAGCCTTGAGTATCATGCTCTTTGTGCATGTTTCAGCCCATACAATGACTTCTTCAGTCGGAAAACACTGTTCTCATCCTCGTGAATGAGAAAATCATCTGGAATCTCAATATACACTTCCTCCTCCAGAACCCCATTCATGATTTAAGATTTGAAATCCATATGGAACACTTTGAACTTACTCATCACTACAATGGCTAGGAATAATCTGATTGTCTCCAGCCTTTCAAACAGAGCAAATGTCACATAAACATCTATTCCCTCTATGTGGGAGTATACTTTTCACACTAGTCGTGCTTTGTTTCGAAAAAATGTGTCATCTTCATTCATCTTGTTGTGATTGACCCATTTAGCCTGGATGACATTCTTATCTACTGGTCTCGAGACAATATCCCACATCTGGTTCTTCTCAATTTGATCAAACTCTTCATTCATAGCCTAATCCTAGTTTTCATCATCAGCTGCATCAGTACAGAATTTCGGCTCTACCTAAGATAGGAAAGGTGTTTGTTGCAGTGACTGCATTCTGTTCGTCCGAACTTAAGGTTTCTGACCACCAATGTTATTTTGCCTATCAATTTCATCTCGACTCTTTGTCTTCCTTTCAGACACAGACTTGACACTTTCTTGTTCATCATAAGTGTCTTCTTCTGAGTCATCATCTGCCAATTATGCTCCTCATGTGTTATTATCCTCTTCATCACTTTCATCAAGAAACTGTTCACTGTGCCGTTGACTATTCTCTTTATTTTCCACAATAGTGACGTCATTACTCTCAACTACTTTTCCCAGCCTCTTTTTAATGCATTTGTATGATTTTCTTTTTCCTGAGTAGCCTAGAAATATTCCATCACGTCTACATGATTCAAACATCCTATTCTTTTATTTGTTGAGAATAAATCACTTACTTCAAAATATTCGAAAGTATTTCACTATTGGATTCTTTCCGAACAACATTTTATACAGATTATTTTCTTCCTTTGGACACAGTAGAACCCTATTATAAATGTAGACTGATGTCAATACTTCTTCCTTCCAAAACTTCTCTGGTAGGTATTTTTCTATAAGCATTGTTTTGGCCATGTTGTTGATGATCTGATTTCTCCTTTCAACCACACCATTCTGTTGGGGAGTTCTTAATGAATAAACTTGATGCCTTGTACCATGGTTCTTGAGATACTCTACCACCGGACTATTTGTGAATTCCGTACCGTTGTCTGTATGAAACTTTAGACTTTTCTGTCCAAGAATCCTTTCAGATTCCCTTAGATACTATTTTAAGCAGCTGAACACATCAGGCTTATGGGAAATAACAAATAACCATGCCATTCTTCTATATTCATTAATGAAAAAAACATAATACCTCATCTCATCAATGTCTCCTAGTGAAATATGTGCACAGACATCAGCATGCACCAATTCAAGCACTCTTGTTGACTAATTTTCCTTTTCCTTGTACGTATTTCTGATGATCTTATGTTGTTGAAGGGCGTCTCATGTGTACGATCATGTGATTGGTTATATAGGTCTCTTGTTGCATCACACTTTACCAGATCTTCCAGGGATGGTTGGAAAAGATGACCATGTCGTTTATTCCCCAACTTGTTTTCATCCTCTCTTGACAGAGAACACATATCTTCTTCTCCACATACCAGGTAGAGAATTCCCTTTGTTCCTTTTCCATGTAGAACAACTGGTCCATCTCTTCCTTTGAAAACACACATCTTCTTAGTAAACCTTATAGAATGTCTTGAGTCACATAGTTGACTGACGCTGATCAAATTGTGACTAAGGCCTTCTACTACTAAGACATCAGAATGTCTCATCTCTTTTCCCCCAAACTTGGACTTTCCTGTGCCAATAATCTTTAGGCCTTCATCATTTCAAAACTTGAAAACCCCTTCTTTATCATATTTTATGCCTGTAATAGGATCCTTTTTACCTGTCATGTGAGATGTACAACCACTATCAAGGATCCACACACCAGAGCATTCTGATGATTTAATTGAAATTTCTTCCACCACAGCCTTCTCATCCTTCTTCTTTTTGGTACATATTTTTTCTTTCACACATGGCATGGATTGAGACTTCTGTTCTTTCTCAGAGTATGATGGACCAACTTCATCATGCAAAGATGAAAATATGTTCTTCTTTTTTAACTCAACTGTTTGTTTCTTGATCTACTGGTTGGGAACATATTGATTCTGCTTGGGCCTATTCCTCTGTATGGTTGAAGTGCTGTACCTAGCCATGTTCCTGAATCCGAAGCACCAAAAACAGTTTCCTTCGAAATATGATTTGGAAAACAATTATCTATTTGGCTGCCACATTTGTTCTTGTTCCCTTCATTATCTCTTGGCTATATAACACATATATTGTGAATGTCCTATCTTTCCACAATAATAACACCTGATATAAGGTGAATTCATTCATGTTACTTATGCAATATGAGTTTCCCCTTGGGATCTCTGAATATTCTGATTTTCCTTTGTTCCCAAATCAACCTTCAACCTCAGGATGGGTTCTTGCGGTCTGACTTCCATTTTCACAGATTTTTGTGTTCGATCAAGCCCCAATTAAGCCTTAGCATCTGAGCTCGATTGATTATTCTTTCCTGTTGAACTACTAGCCTCCTCTTTCATCTTTTCTTTCCTCTGAATGACCTACATTCTTGATATCACATTGGGTGTCAAGTGTTTTTCTTGATCCTTAATTTTTTGTTGCAGACTGACCACTACTTTTTCAAGTTCTTAAATACACTTGACTTGGTATTTCACTTTTCTATTCAAGCCATCGATCTACCTTTTCTGTTCTTCAATATTGAGTTTATACTCGCTAACTGATTCAGTGTTCTTTGGTGTTGATAACTTGAGTTTCTCAACTTCTTCCGTCAACTTAGACTTCTCTTCTTCGTGCTACTGCATAAAGAGTTTGGCATCGCGAACAACATTGTTAGCTATCTTTGTTTTGGCTCTCCAAACATCTATATCATCAAGAGAAGCCTCTAACTAAGATTGCATATCTATTATTCCTTCACCTTATTCTTCTTCATCATCACCCTTGGTTTCATTTTTCTCCTGAGAACTGCCAACAACTGCCACCATAGCACTTTATCCTCGATCATTGTTGTTCTCTATCTCCACAACCTCCTCATATTCAGACTCATCTGAACTGTCTATTTCTTTTGAAAGAACATTTTTCTTCTTGAAGATATTTCTCTTGAACTGCTTCTTCCCTTTCACATAGCCTGATGATTTATTGTTGGGATTTTCATCTTCAACACCATATTTTTCTTATTGAAACTTTTTGGGGAATCTTGCGGCAAGATGACCAAGTTTTCCACATCTAAAGCATGTAAGTAGAAGTTTCCCTTTGAACTTTCCTTTTCATAATTGAATATTTGAGGAGAGGAATGAAATTACCTCATCTGTCTCTTCTTCTTCATGAGAATCATCAATGGGGAGCTTCTTCATGGCCTTAAATTCCACCTCTTTGGATTTCCCCTTTTTTCACAGGCTCGTTATCATCATTCCTCATTTCATATGCCACCAAGGTACTATGAAAATTGTCTAATGTCAGCTCTTTTGGATCATTGTCTTCTAGTACTGAACCTTTCGGGTTGAAACGAGGTTGAAGTTTCCTCGAGATGCGCTTTATGATCTTTATGTATTGAATGAATTCTCCATGACCTCGCATATCTTCCACAAAAATATTTACCATGTCAAAGAATGCATCAACAGACTCATTCGGGTTCATTTTCAGATCTTCATAATTATTCCATAATACTTGTAGCTTTGCCTCTCTGACCTTTGTATCTCCTTCATATATATTCAAAAGCTTGTCCCACATGGCATGTGATGTTTTACATGACATCACCTTTGTATAAATATCATTGGATAGGGATCCCCTTAAAGCATTTATTCCCATGATGTCAAAATCCATTTCTCTTCACTCGGCTTCCGATAAAGCCCCATTGTTGATGTTAGTTATTATACAATACATTACTACAATGAAAATGCCAATTCCCAAAGATCGGATGTAGTGTTGCATCCAATTCATCCATAGCTGAAAATTGTTCCTGTCGAATATCAAAATACCTTTATGATTGGTGACCTCCATTTGAGATAATTACAGATATAAACCTTTCCCGCTGATACCAATTGTTAGGTCCACTAGGTTAGATACCCTTAGAGGGGGGTGTTAATTAGGGTATGAATGATTAAAACAATTTCCATTATTAATATTTTCTCACTGTTAAGCATGACTCTCTTCTCTATCTTTACTACATCAAAGTTTAATAAAACACTAAAGCATGCACAGGACAAAACAATTTTTACTTTTTTCACCCTCACTGGGCTACGTTTAAAGAGCATACACCACTGTTGTGCCGATTTACCAAATCCACTAAAAGAACACTACTTTTTACGATGTTCAGGATAGATCACTAATATTTCCTAGCTCACTACCTTTACAAAGTTTAGGGTCATCTCACTTCTTTTCCAAGGGACACTCCCTGTTTCTCTCTCTCTGGCTCACTACCGATGGAGAGGATCACCTTCTTCCTCTTACTTTTCTCACTTGTCTGGAAAAGAGCCCCTCATAGTTTATAGACCGGTAGGTCTCTTCATTATCACTAATGAATACATCCTTTGTTATATGTAGATGCAATGTTGAAGTCCAACTTTCACCCATAGATGAATCTCACATTGCACCGAAGGTATCGGGAAATCTTCCAGCTTTCACACAGCCCTAAAATGACTATCGTGCTTTAACCATACCCGACACCCTTCTACAATCCAGTGCCCATGTCCCGGCACACATGTTCAAACCGGCATGCAAGTTCACCTCAACAACTTGCGTGACACTTTCTTCATCAACTCCAAACTTGCATGACTCACACCCTTTTATACCCAAACCAATTTTGGAGTGCAACTATCAACTATCACACTTCGTCAAAGCCTAGCACACAAGTGTCACCAAACCGCTTGTGTGACACCCCCTTCTTCAATTCAAAACGTGGGCGACTCCCCCCTTTCTCACCCAAACCACTTAGGGGAAAAACCTATCAAGGGGCACGCAATTTCTGAACAACTTTATACTTGCGCGACCACACCACCACTTGCGCGACAACTATAGCTACACAACGGGAGCTCTGATTTTCTCTTATTTTTGAACTCTCTCTTGAATGAGGTGTGGTCGACCTCTATTTTTAGGAATTTGGACACCCTAAGCGACAGAGGCACAAGTCTTCTCTCAGCGTGCAAGTTCAGCCGCCTTAGTCTCTTCTGCGCAAGTCATTTGTGCGACCAAACCATAAACTTGAAAGAACCATTTTCCTTTGTTATATTTTGATGTTATGATCTTAAAAAACATATGGAACGCAAGTTTATAAGCCTCCAAGACAAAGGCATTCAAGTACCTTTTCCAAAAAACATTTTTGAACAGCCTCTAGATTGACCATTCCATTGTCGACATTTTTGAATCAATCGCAGATTGTTAACAACATCCCTTGAACTCAACAGGCCACCATGAAATCCCTTTTATCAACAAATTTTTATTTCATGGTTTCCTTTGTCAACAAATACAACACGGAGGCCCACTTTTTCAATAAACAAAATGACCTCAAAAAATGCTTCAATGATACCTTGAAGTATTTTTCCTAACAACATTAAATAGAAATAATGGAATTATGATTCATTGATTTGAAATTTATATATATTATTTAAATGATACAAAATTTACATATACAATTAATAATGGTTGAAGACAATAGGGAATATAAATCCAATATCAATAGCATAAAATCCAGGACTAAAATAAAACTTGAAAATGAAAGAAATAATAAATCTCTTAACAACATACCTTACTCTAATATATATAATTTAGGTAAAAAAAATAGAAGGATTAACAACATATTCTCAAACTCAAAATTAAGTATTTATATATTTGTGTCACACACCTCTTATTCAAGAATCCTATTATCGGTATTAACCACACGAACTCAATTAGTTAAAATCTAAGTCAGGCATACTTCCACTAATTGTATCAAGATGGAATTATCCATCATTAAATGAAAATAATTATCTCTTTAATAATAGTTAAATATTTAACTTACATGATTTTATTATCAATAACTCTAATAAAAAAATCACAAAAAAAATAATCATGATTTTTTTTATTAATTTTATTATTATTATATTAAATATTTTTTTCATTTACCTATGAAAATTTTAAAAATATATAAATGAATCCATTGTTTAATTAATTTATTTAAAAATATGAATTTATTTATTTATAATCATATAGATCTTTTTCTATTATAAAATATGAAAATTAAAATTATTTCTCTTATAGAAAATAAACCACCAAAGACATATTAAAATAAAAAAATTGAGAGAAAAATACACATATAAAACTAAAAAATGATGTAAAAAAATAAATAGAGAATGTTCTAAAACCCATTACCAAATTCATACTGTCATATAACATTTTATATTCTAAAAATTCAAATTTAAATCCTTATATATAAATAAATAATTATATAATTATATAAATTAAACATATAATGTATTAATACACATGGAAAATATTATATTATTGTAAAAATAAATAAAAAAATAAGTAGATTTTTGAGTTTTTTGTGACTAAGTTAATGGGATTTTCCAAAAAAAATTACAGAAATAAATTTTTCATCATGCCAATTTAGAGGCTAATACTATAAAATCAAAATTTAGTCAATATTAAGTATGAATAAACCAAGATATTAATAATATAACTAAATTAAATAGAATACTTTTAATCAAAAAAATGGTAAATAAATTTAGAGTAAATCAATAATGAATATTAAATTTTTAATATAACATCTATTTTTTTAAAGCATAGAACATTTTATGTTTTTTCCAAGAAATTTTGAGTAGTTATAAATCATGATATAAAAAATTAATATTGGTTAAATTTAAAACATAATATTAACACAAAAAATTAATATATTATTAAATACAATTATATGAAGATAACAATATGAATATAAGTAAATTATTGTTGAAAATAGATTTCTTGAATAAAACATTCGCCTCATTGAAAAATTATATTTTACTTAAAAAAAATTTTATGCTGATTAAAATGCTTTCAAAGTTAAAAAAAATATAACATAGAGTTTATTTAAGATAACTAAATATAATATATATTCTATTATATGGAAAATATTAAAATAAAATAAGTTATATATAATTTTAAAACATATTAAAATAATCAGGGAATAAAACCGAAAATTTAATAATCAGTATTGAAATAATTAAATCATAAAAATTAAAAAGAAAATGTATGCCCTAGATTAAATAAATTCAAATTACCTAAAATCACAAAAAAAACTCACTAAAACCTCTCCTGGTCTAAGAGTGAA
This sequence comes from Viscum album, assembly GCA_963277665.1. Lineage (NCBI taxonomy): Eukaryota > Viridiplantae > Streptophyta > Magnoliopsida > Santalales > Viscaceae > Viscum > Viscum album. Next base: position 1,425,565,530 of record OY728119.1, on the reverse strand, counting down.
ATCTTTTATGACCAAAAAAACCTACACTCAATAGGAAACAGGTTGGTCTCTATTGTCAAGGGTTCATAAGAAGTTATGTGGGAGAAATTACCCTCTAAAATCTGATTAAATATTTGAAAACTATCAATTAACATAAAAACCCATAGATATATAAAACCCTATAATCTCTTAAATACTATTAATATCTACGTGATGTCAAATGTGTTTAAACGTACATGAAATATCTGATAAAATACCTAAAAAGGGTAGAACCATGTTTTCATTACATTTTCACTCACGTGTTATGTTTGGATATAGTCCTAAATACCAAAGGTAGTCTCTCATTGGGATTCTCCAATAAAACATTTAATTTTTTATCAAGTTCAAGAGAATGGGAGATCAACTCATCCCATAAAGCCCTTATTTCAGAGTTTGGGACTCCAAAAAACATTAAAATATATTTTTAAATTCTATTCTAGTAGAAATATGTGTATATATGGCCATTAAAGTGATTTACCACTACCATGAAATGATTTATTCATCTTTATGCATCATAGGTTATCTATCTTCTCCCATACTGGTTGGTTACACTATACATTAAATCCATATAGCTAAGATATTTCGAATTTAAAACAATCTATGGAGGTGATAAGTATTGTAGAGTTGAAAGTGGGTATATGAGAGGGGCTTCATACATACAACTATGAAGGGAATAATAACCCATAAAGGTTTATACTACTTAAATGGATTATTCAAAATTTAATTCCATGCGATAAAGAATAATGTAGTTTATTATATGGTCATACATCCATAATCGAAGAATTTATCTGTATTTACTTTTATAGTTATATGTCTAGGATCAATGATGTGCCTTTAAAGGTCATGTTTCATGTACCGACATGGTTTCTTTTATGTTCATATAGAAATGAATAAAGATTTTCCTATTAAGGTCTTAAATTTGAAAAAACAAATTTCTATTTAATCTAAAGAATTTCGTGTAAATACCTGTAAAATTCAAGTAATTATTTTTTCTTAATTTTCTTTGGAATTTTACAAGAACGCAGTTTCTGACAGCACCTGATTCTTAGGCCCGGTGTGCCCGAAATCATTTTCTGAAGTTTAGCTCGGGTATGTTCAGTGAACGAACGAGCGGGGTTTTCTAACTTTTGAACCGGTGCTCGGAATCGAATTCTGAGGATACCGATGGAATCGCAGCGCCAGTATTTTCTTAGAAACACCTTTTCTAGAATTTTGTTTTCTCGGGTGTGGTTTTTATTTTTTTGGGGTTAAGTTATGAAATAAAAATAAAAAGGGGTGCGACCGTTTTATTTTTATTTCACTTAAAGCTGCTTAAACTAAGTTAAGCGGATAAGGTGGGACCCACAATATCCTACCCACTTGGTAGGATATTTGTGAGGTGGGGCTCGCACGATCCCCACTGTTTCTTCCCTCCTAAGTAATGCACCTACAACCCCCCTTTTAATGAAAGTCAAACCTTACGTTTTTCTGGTAAAGTAACGCCTCATTAAATTGAGCGGTTAAATCATTACAATTAATTCTTTGAATAAATTGTTCGTTTCTTATCTTTTTAATTTCAAAAGAATAGGTTGATAATAAAATAAGTGTTGAGCTTATTTTATTTCATTGGTTGGGTTGTGTTAAAGCTTTGGGAGAAAATAAGAGAGGATTCTTCATTCTTCGACGAAGAACACGAAGAACACTCTACCACCAATGAAGAAATCCAACCTCCGTCGGTGAGAGAAGCCTTCCTCAGAGATCACCTAACGCCAGTGACGTTCCTTCTGTGGCGATCCACTTCTTCCGCGACGACCCTCTTCTTCCGCGATGGTTAATTCCGCGACGGTTAATTCCGTGATGAATGCTCGTGCGACGACAACGTTGAGGTAGGGGTTTTATGTGTTCTCTTTTGTGTTTTCTTCCATCGTTATCTTCCCTTCCTTGAACTGCCTATTATCGTGATAACGGGAGGAGGTCGGACTGTACGAATACGGCGGACACTACTCCCCTTTGGGGTTGTTGATTTTTTTGAGGTGATCGAGGCAACGCGGTGCCGTAGCACTGTGCGGAATCTTGATAAGGAAAGGGGGAGTAGCGCGGTGCCGTCGTGTCGCGCCGTTGAAGACGAACCAAGACGCGGCGTCGTCGCACCGCGCAGTTGAAAACGAACCTAAGATGTGGCGCCGTCGCGCCGCACCGGAGAACCAGTAAGGCACTGCGGCTGGAGCGGGGCCGCGGCGGAGGGGCGTGGTGCCATCACGCTGCACCGGACGGACCAAGGCCGCGGCGGGTTCCGGGCCGCGGCGGAGCTGCGGAACCGGCAGCCGGTACCGGGCCGCCAGCGTCGGGGCAGGGGGGGGGGACCGGCTTGCCGGTCCCGTGGTGGTAGAAACCGCCCGACCGGAGTGGGCCGGCCGGACCAAGGAAAATACGGGGGTTACAAACCCCTGGCCGGCCAGCTGAGCGGCCCCATAATGGGGTCGCGGTTCCATCACGCGGGGGCAGCGCCCCCCCGCATCCGAAACGGCTCGGCCGTTCGGCCGAGCCCCTGGCCAGCGCGCCGCGCGCAGGGCGAGCTGCCTTGGCCGGTTGGCCAGACCGGACCGCCAGGCCGGGACGCGCCCAAGCCGGGCCGGGCCGGGCCACGCCCATGCGGGCCGACCCTGGGGGTATCGGGCCGGGTCGGACCGGGCCCGAACCCCATGTTACCGAACCTTTTTCGGTCTGTTGCCCATAACATGAGCTACGTGACTCCGATCAATGCACCGTCAGTTGATATGCGATCCATGTATCGAGACGGTTGTTTCGGTATATTGCACTCAAGGTTTTCGAATACTTTGGGTTCGGCCGGGTTGGTTTATACACAAAACCAACCGGGTCCTCGGAGCAGAAATGCTCATAACATGAGTTCCAGACGTTCGAATGACGTGTCGTCAACTTTGTTGGATTCCTCTTAGTGAGACGGATCTTTTGGCTTACTCCGCCCGAGGTTTTGACGCAGGTGGAGTATGGTCGGGATGATTTTGACTTAAAACCCAACCGGACCCCTGAGACGAAAAGGCCAATAACTCTCAAACCGGGCGTCCGATTGACGCGTCGTCTGTGACGTTGAGTTCCTATTGACGATACAGAACTTTTTGATACATCAACTCCGTAATTTGTGTCAGATGATGTATCAGCCCCTCGGCTCGTGGAGCGGACCCTCCCGAACGAGCTTGTTGTGTGTGGGAACCCTAGAGCGGGCTGCGACTGCGACGACGACGACGACTGTACAAAGATCCTCAGTGGATTCGATGACGACCACTACAGCATTCAGCTATCCTACGTGGATCAGTGCTACCTATCCTGTGTGGGTCCGATCATGTTTGGGTCAGCGCTTAGCGGTCCTGTGTGGGCCAGCGCCTACAGATTCTGTGTGGGTCCGGTCCTGTGTGGGTCTTTGCGGGGGTTAGTTACCTATCGATCCTATGTGGGTCATTGCGGGGGTTAGTACCTATCGATCCTTTGTGGGTCTGACAGCATAGATGATTCAGTAGAAATATATGATCATCTCTATCGTCATACGGAGACGTATACCTGTGTGAGCTGAATGTTGACTTGATATCCTGTGTGGATTACGTTATGATTTTCCTGTGTGGATTGGGTTGTGATTTTTCATAAGTGGAACAGGTTACGTTTTCCTGTGTGGACTGGGTTGTACTTGGGCTCGGAGTTGGAGCGAACTGGAATTGATGACTTAGGTATATGTATGGGCATATACCTAAGCAGTGTCGAATGTTACTTCGTGATTGTATCTTTCATTTTTTCATTATCCGTTGTGGATTCTGGGAGACCTTTAAGGGTCTTGGGGTCCCTACTGAGTAGATTATACTCACCCCTGCACGGGCTATGCCCGCACTACGTTGTGTTGGTTGCAGACGACGGACAGTGCTGATCGTGGTTGAGGCTTGCGGAGCAGAACAGTACCTGGAGGTGGACCACTGGGTGGGACGTTCTCGGAGCGGACGACTGGACCCGAGGAGATGTGGAGGCTATCTATACTCACACTTCAGGTGGGATTTCTTGTGGACAGCTCGACGTTGCGTCTTTACATTCAGTTGATGTTTTCCTTTTCCAGTTTTACTTTACTTTTAGTTTGGGTTTGTATTCTGGACCACTTACTGTTTCCGCACTTACTATTGTACCCAGTTTTTACATAGTATTTACTTCTACTGCTTTCTTTCTCTGGGGTGTTTGTTTACATTACAAAGGCAATGCCTTCCCTTTTTACCGGGATTTACACCTTGGTGCTAGTCTCCAGCCCCTGGGCTATGGAAGGAGAACTTGGGGTAGTCACGGCACGGGCCCCGAGGACGGGTCGTGACAAATTGGTATCGGAGGAGTTCGGTTCTACCACATAACTTTGGACTCTGATATTTTTCTAAGTGAAGCAATAGTGTTAAGTGTATTGAGTGTGGTTATCAGTCCAGGGAGTCCAGTGTTGGTGCGGCAGCCGACGTATCCGTACACCAGTACCCCGACTTCTGATTTCCGACTTAATGCACGAAAAAATTTATTGCATGTGTGTTTCAAGTTTTCTTTGTGATTACTTTGTGTCAGCTCACTAGGTATACTGTTTTGACCGTGGCGTACCTGTTTTTTATCAGGATGGCCCCACGATGGCATCCAGCTAGGGTTCCGAGAGTTGTGCGTGATGATAGCACATCGAGCGATGAGGCCTCGGTACAGGGCCCTTTGACAGCTGAGTCACCAACGGTACCTTTACCCATCGAGCCACCGATGATTCTAGCCCCAGCCACTGACAATGCACGTCGACTTAGTGCACTGCACGAGTTCCAGCGTCAGCGACCGCCCAGGTTCCACAGGGAGATAGTCCCCCAGGCAGCTGAGGATTGGCTGGAGGCAGTGGTACAAGTTTTCAGGTTATTGAGGACACCAGCATACCTCATGGTGATCCTCGCTGCGAGCCTACTGCACGCGGCAGCGGGCCTATGGTGGAGCTTGATGCTCCAGGTGCATGATGATGCATCTCTCCTCTGGACTGACTTTGAGAGCCACTTTCGCTCAGAGTTCTTCCCAGCCACCCTCCGTGCGGTGCGAATCCAGGAGCTTCTACAGCAACGGTAGGGCAGCTTGACGGTCGCCCAGTACTCGGCGAGATTTACCGATCTCTCGCGCTACTCGACAGACATGGTACATGACCCATTCTTCTAGGCCCGAACCTTTAAGCAGGGATTGAGACATGAGATCAGGGCATCACTAATCTCCCTCAGCATTCCGACTCATGCTGGAGTACTGGAGCAGCCCTTTTGATCGAGAGATTCCTTGCTGAGCCTTCATCAGCAGCAAGACCAACCACAGGGCGGCAGGTAGCAGAGTCTTCAATATCAGGAAGTTGACGGATGACTCATGGGTCTCGGTAGACCAGACCCTCAGGCAGGCAACCTCAGGACACTAGCTCAGCAGTGCGGGGTACACAGCGCGGAGCCAGTCTTTCGAGAGGCAGACAGTGCTACGCATGCGGCGGGCCGGTCCACATGGCTCGTGACTGCCCGACCCGTCGTGCCGAGGAGCAGCAGACGGTTGAGGGGCCATCGAGGAAGAGGCAGAGGGTCGACAGTGGCGGTCCATAGGGAACAGGCGTACGAGGAAGAGGAGCTGGCCGAGCAGCAGGTGGTGGGAAACGCTTTGAGGCTCTACCACCACCACCACAAGGAGGTCCACCCCGACCACAGGGAGCTGGCGGGCAAAGACAGGCACAACACCAGGCAGCGGAGGCCTACGACCACAGTGCACCCGAGATAATTTGAGGTACTATCTGTGTATATTCCACCCTTGATGTAGTTCTTATAGACACATGAGTGAGTCATTCTTTCATAGCCACTGCCCTTGTTCGGAGCTCGGAGATTCCGATAGAGCCGTTGGCTCGATCCTTACGGCTAGAGACTCATACGGGAGTAGACTCGACGATTGCGCACTGGTGCCGGCAGTGTGATCTTACTCTAGGAGGTGATAGCTTCGGCTGGGATCTTCTTGTAGCGGCGTTGAGGCCTTAAGACGTCATCTTGGGCATGGATTGTTTATCTATAGTCCATGCACCGATTGACTGTATTAGGCACAAGGTGCGATGTGTACGCACCGACAGGAGCAGGTTCACCTTCACCGGCAAGAAGGGAGCCTTCGCAGCACAGGATGGACTTCCGCAGAGGAGAGGACAACCCATCACCAATCAGTTGGCTAGCCTCATCCTAGGAGCAGTTGACATATGGAGTCCTAGTTTTCCTATAGTGGTGGATCAGTATGTAGACAATTTTCCCGACGACGTTCCAGGACTGCCTCTTTGCAGATAGGTAGACTTTTATATTGATCTGTACCCCGGGAAAGCCCCTAAATCCACTCCATCATATCGGATGGCCCCCGCTGAGCTTCAAGAGCTACGGGTACAGTTGGAGGACTTGCCGGGCAAGGGATTCATCCGACCCAGTGTTTCACCCTGGGCTTCCTCGATATTGTTCGCCAAGAAGGGGGACGGGAGCTTGCGACTTTGTGTCGACTATCATCGCCTAAACCAGGTGATAGTGAGGAACAAGTATCCACTACCGAGGATTGATGACCTCTTCGATCAGCTCAAGGGAGTACGATGTTTCTCAAAGATAGACCTCAGGTCAGGCTGTCATCAGCTCAGAGTTCGGGACGAGGACGTGCAGAAGACGACCATCAGATGTCGGTATGGCCACTACGAGTTCTCGGTTATGCCCATCGGCGTAACCAATGCTCCCGCAGTGTTCATGGGCCTCATAAATAATATCTTTCAGCCATACCTCGATCGATTTGTCGTGGTCTTCATCGACGACATTTTGATATACTCGACGACTAAGGAGGAGCACGCATACCACTTGTGGGTTGTACTGGACACACTCCAAGAGCACCAGCTTTATGGAAAGCTATTGAAGTGTCAGTTCTGGATACATGAGGTCCACTTCTTGGGACACGTCATCTTTGAGGTGGGAGTTGCGGTGGATCCTGCGAAGATCGAGGCAGTGCTAGCTTGGGATCCACCCAGGAGTGTGACGGAGGTGCGGAGTTTCTTGGGACTAGCTGGATACTACCGGAGATTTGTGCCAGACTTCTCCAGAGTTGCGGCACCACTCTCAGCTTTGATGAAGAAGGGGAAACCCTTTGTGTGGTCAGACAGATGTCAGCAGAGCTTCTAGGAGCTGAGACAGAGATTGACCATCGCCCCAATCTTGAGGCTTCCGGAGGAGGGAGTAGGGTACGTAGTCTACTGCGATGCATCAAGGACCAGACTCGTATGTGTCCTGATGTAGGAGCGGGTGGTGATCGCCTATGGATCATGTTAGTTGAGGCCTCATGAGCAGAACTACGCTACCCATGACCTGGAGTTAGCAGTAGTGGTCTTCGCTCTAAAGACGTGACGACACTACCTGATGGGCGAGTGCTTTACAGTCTTTTCTGACCATCAGAGTCTCAGGTACATCTTCTCTCAAAAGGTCATGAACCTGAGAAAGCGGCGATGGCTCAAGTTCCTCTAGGACTATGACTTTGAGATAGTCTATACTCATGGGAATGGGAACGTAGTAGTCGATGCTCTCAGCAGGAGGATGGGCATTCAGCTACTTGAGGAGGTGACAGAGCAGCTAGCCGCTTTGCAGATTTCTTTCGTGGATAGAGATGGAGCAGCCTTCCATCAGTCTCTCACAGTCACCCCCTCCACTACTGTAGTGGGTCAGAGAGGCACAGCGTGGGGGTGCTGACTGTGAGACGCGGCGTGCACAGATATACTCAGGACAAGCACCTGATTTTTTCTCCTTTGGAGGAGAACAAGACATCCTTTTAAGAGGACATACCTTTGTACCAGTTGCTTTATGGGAGGAGGTGCTGAGAGAGTTTCACAATTCTCCCTTGGCGGTACATCCTGGAGTGGAGAAGATGTACCAAGAACTCAGACGACATCATTGATGACCGGGCATGAAGAAGGTTGTGGCAGAGTTTGTTTTCGATGACTCACCTTCCAACAGGTGAAGGAAGAGAATCAGGTACCAGCAGGCTTGGTACAACCCTGGAGGACCCGGAGTGGAAGTGGGACGGGATATATATGGACTTCATGACTGGATTTCCACACACTTCTAGAGGTCACGACTCCATTTGCGTGATTGTTTACCGACTCACCAAGTCGACTCACTTCTTACCTATCAGAGAGCAGGGCTTAGTGGAGAGCTTGGGACGTTTCTACATTCAGGAGATTGTACGAATTCACAGTGTGCCATCATCTATCATTTCCGATCGAGATGCTCTCTTTACTTCCCGGCATTGGAAGGGGTTGCAGGAGGCGTTCGGGACGCAGCTACGTCTGAGCACCGCCTTTCACCCTCAGACGGATGGTCAGACGGAGAGGACCATTCAGACTCTCGAGGACATGCTCCGCACATGTGTCCTCGACTTTGGTCGCAGCTGGGAGGACCACCTAACCTTGGTGGAGTTCGCGTACAACAATAACTACCACTCCACATCGGGATGGCACCATACGAGGCATTGTACGGCTGACCTTGCAGATCTCCTTTATGCTGGACAGATCTTGGGGAGTCGGCACTTGTGGGACCAGAGATGGTCAAGGCCACAACAGAGAAGTTCCAAGTCATCCAGGAGCAGATGAGGACAGCTCAGAGCCGGCAGAAGTCTTATGCTGACAGGAGACGGAGGCCACTAGAGTTCGAGGATGGCGGCCACGTCTTCTTGCGTGTCTCACCTCTACGTGGATTATAGAGATTTGGCCGACACGGAAAGTTGTCTCTATGCTTCATCGGACCATTCCAGGTCCTCAGCAGGGTTGGCGAGGTTGCTTATCGCCGGGCTCTACCACCTCAGTTGCACCGGGTGCACAATGTCTTCCACGTATCTCAACCGAGGAGATACGTGCACGACCCGACACATATCATTGACCATGGGGAGATGGACGTTGATGATGGGGCGACTTTTGCAGAGGTCCCGGTGGAGATCAAGGTTCCACATGAGCGGGTCCTACGTGGATGGTTTATTCCTCTAGTGCGCATCAGATGGCAGCACGGGAACCTCCAGGAGAACACTTGGGAGAGGGAGGCTCAAATGCGTGCTCAGTACCCACTTTTGTTTCCCTTGTTTATGATGTATCTTTACGGGGACGTAAAGCCCTAAGGTGGGAGTTATGTAATGACCCGTAAAATTAAAGGAAATTTTTTTTCTTAATTTTCTTTGGAATTTTACAAGAACGCAGTTTCTGACGGAACATGATTCTGAGGCCCGTTGTGCCCGGAATCATTTTCCGAAGTTTAGCTCGGGTACGTTCAGTAGACGAACGAGCGGGGTTTTCTAACTTTTGAACCGGTGCTCGGAATCAAATTCCAAGGACACCGATGGAATCACATCGCCGATATTTTCTTAGAAACACCTTTTCCGAAGTTGTGTTTTCTTAGGTGTGGTTTTTATTTTTTTGGGGGTATGTTATGAAATAAAAATAAAAAGGTGTGCGACGGTTTTATTTTTATTCACCTAAAGCCGCTTAAACTAAGTTAAGCGGATAAGGTGGGACCCACAATATCCTACCCACTTGTTAGGATATTTGTTAGGTGGGGCCCACACGATCCCCACCTTTTCTTCCCTCCTAAGTAATGAATCCGCAACCCCCCTTTTAATGAAAGTCAAACCTTACGTTTTTTTGGTTAAGTAACGCCTCATTAAATTGAGCGGTTAAATCGTTACAATTAATTCATTGAATTAATTTTTCGTTTCTTATCTTTTGAATTTCAAAAGTTGAGGTTGATAATAAAATAAGTGTTGAACGTATTTTATTTCATTGGTTGGGTTTAGTTAAATCTTTGGGAAAAAATAAGAGAGGATTCTTCAATCTTCGATGAAGAATGCGAAGAACGCTCTACCGCCAACGAAGAACGCCAACCTCCGTCGGTGAGAGACGCCTTCCTCGGAGATCACCTAACGCTAGCGACGTTACTTCCGCGGCGATCCTCTTCTTCAGTGACGACCCTCTTCTTCCACGATGGTTAATTCCGCAAAGAACGCTCATGCGATGACAACGTTGAGGTATGGGTTTTATGCATTTTCTTTTGTGTTTTCTTCCGTTGTTATCTTCCCTTCCTTGAACCGCCTGTTATCGTGATAACGGGAGGAGGTCGGACCGCATGAATACGGACGACACTCCTCCCCTTTGTGGTTGTTGATTTTTGTTGCGGCGAGTGAGGCAACGCGGTGCCGAAGCACTGCGCAGAATCTTGATAAGGAAAGGGGGAGAAGCACCTCACCGTCCCGCCACGCCGTTGAAGACGAACCAAGATGCGGCGCCATCGCGCCGCGCCATTGAAAACGAACCTAAGATGCCCCGACGTCGCGCTTCACCAGTGAACCACTAAGGCACCATGGCCATAGCGGGGCCGCGGCTCCGTCGCGCCACGCCGGACAGACCAAGGCTGCAGCCGGTTCTGGGCCGCGGCAGAGAAGCGGAACCGGCGGCCGGTACCGGGCCGCCGACGTCGGAGCATGGGGGACCGGCTTGCCGGTCCTGTGGCGGCAGAAGCCGGCTGGCCGGAGCGGGCATGCCAGAACGGGGAAAAGCCGGGGGTTACAAACCCACAGCAGGCCAGCTGAGCGGCCCCATAAAGGGGCCGTGGTTTCCTTCATGCGGGGGTAGCGCCCCCACATCAGAAACGGCTCAGCCGTTCGGCCGGGCCCCTGGCCAGCGCGCCGCGCGGCAGGCCGGCTGCCCTAGCCGGTCCGCCAGACCGAGCCGTGCCAGCCGGGCCTGGCCACGCCCAAGCGGGCCGGACTCGGAACCGGTTCGGGTCGACCCGGTTCGGGCTGACCCTAGGGGCATCGGGCCGGGTCGGAACGGGCCCGAACCCCCTGTTACCAAACCTTTTTCGGTCTGTTGCCCATAACTTGAGCTACGGTACTCCGATCGACGCACCGTCAGTTGTGATGCGATCCTTGGATCGAGAAGGTCATTTGGGTATATCGCACTCAAGGTTTCAGAATATATTGTGTTCTTCCGAGTTGGATCGTACACGAAACCAACAAGGCCCTCGGAGCGGAAACGCTCATAACTTGAGTTACGGACATCCGAATGACGTGCTGTCGACTTTGTTGGATTCCTCTTAGTGAGACGGATATTTTGGCTTACTCCGCCCGAGGATTGTATGCAGGTGGAGTATGGTCATGTTGGTTTTGACTTAAAACCCAACCGGGACCCTATGATGAAAAAGCCAATAACTCTTAGACCGGGCGTCCGGTTGACGTGTCGTCTGTGACGTTGAGTTCCTATTGATGATAAGGAACTTTTTGATACATCAACTCTGGGCTTTGTGTCAGATGATGTATCAGCCCCTCGGCTCGTGGAGCGGACCCTCCCGAACTAACTTGTTGTGTGCGGGAACCCTAGATCTGGCTGTGACTGCGACGACGACGACGACTGTACAGAGATCCTCAGTGGATTCGACGGTGACCACTACAACACTCAGCGATCCTACGTGGATCAGTTCTACCAATCCTGTGTGGGTCTGATCCTATGTGGGTCAGCACTCAGCGGTCCTGTGTGGGCCAGCGCCTACAGATATTGTGTGGGTCCGATCCTATGTGGGTCCTTGCGTGGGTTAGTTATCTATAGATCCTGTGTGGGTCAGATCCTTTGTGGGTCATTGCAGGGGTTAGTACCTATCGATCTTTTGTGGGTCTGATAGCATAGATGAATTAGTGGAAATATCTGATCATCTTTATCTTCATACGAAGAAGTATACCTGTGTGAGATGAATCTTGACTTGATATCCTGTGTGGATTACGTTATGATTTTTCTGTGTGTATTGGGTTGTGATTTTTCCTATGTGGAACGGGTAACATTTTCTTGTGTGGACTGGGTTGTAATTGGGCTCGGAGTTGGAGCGAACTAGAATTCATGACTTAGGTATATGTATGGGCATATACATAAGTAGTGTCGAATGTTACTTCGTGATTGTATCTTTCCTTTTTGGATTCTGGGAGACCTTAAGGGGTCTCGGGGTCCCTACTGAGTAGCTTATACTCACCCCTGCACGGGCTATGCCCACACTACGTTGTGTTGGTTGCAGACGACGGACATCGCTGATTGTGGTTGAGGCTTGCGGAGCGGGACAGTACCTGGAGGTGGACCACTAGGTGGGATGTTCTCGGAGCGGACGGCTGGAACCGAGGAGTTGTGGAGGCTATCTGTACTCACCCTTCAGGTGGGATTTATAGTGAAAATCTCGACGTTGTGGCTTTACTTTCAGTTGTTGTTTTCCCTTTCCAGATGTACTTTACTTTCAGTTTGGGTTTGTATTCTGGCCTACTTACTGTTTCCCCACTTACTGTTGTACCCAGTTTTTACTTAGTATTTACTTCTACTGCTTTCTTGCTCTGTGGTGTTCGTTTACTTTAAAATGAAATTCCTTCCCTTTTTACCAGGATTTACGCCTTGGTGCTAGTCGCCAGCCCCTGGCCTATGGAAGGCGGGCTTGGGGTAGTCACGGCACGGGCCCCGAGGACGGGCCGTGACATTTCGGTACATCATGAATTTTAGTTCATGATCAAATAACTATGACCCGTTATTGGTAATTTAATTCCATGAAAAATTGACTTCAATGAAAAAGGAACCTAAAATATTGTATTTTTGGGTGTAATGCATGTGGGTATCTTTCTAGTTCAACATGAATTATGGTTACTAAGTATGAGAGAACATGGTTGTGGTTTACACCCAATAAAATTCTAATTGTTTTTATGGATCATTGAACGTCAATTAGGATGAGATAATAAATGTGGAAATGATTAAGGATTATACCTAGTAGGAGACCCATATATGGACATCCATATCTGTTATATTAGTAACATGGTAGGGAATAAATACTATGCTCATGAATGATATGAAGAAACTATGATGGTTAGTACTTACTCTATAATTATAATCCCATAGTCATCTTTGGATCATTTATTAGACACAAGGGAAACTAATTTAGGGGTTATGTGGGTGTTAGATTATCATAGAGACAGTCCTAAATATTTAGGGGAGAGGAACTGCGTAAAATGGTCATAGAAAAACTCAAAAAAAGCTTATGATGATGATATAAGGGGGTTTAAAAATTACATGAGGGTTATATAAGGTCATCCAAGAGTGGTCAAAATAACTATCCTCACCCAAAAAGAGTTTTAATAGCTGCCCAAGGATAATAACCTTTACTATCAAGGGAATACTAGATTGATTGTATTGTAAGGACTCTATTTGGTAGGGAGGGAAAGTAAGGGAGATCTATTTCAACATTCCCAATTCCCATTAGGGAATTAGTAAATTATCGAATAGCGATTCCAAGACATGAATGGTAACATGATCTTGTAAATTTGGTATCCCTATATAAGACCTTGGTTGGACTTGACATTCCAGGTATTGGCCATCATATAAAGAGGATATAGTGGTCATTTTTTTTAGTACAATCCATGTAGATAACCTAGGTCAAATAAGGGTTGAATATAGGGCCATGATATTCAAAATAGGGATCCTTAATAAAGTTATTGACCATAGGTGAATGTTTCCATGATGATTGACTATTGTAAATAAGACATCATAAAATTTAGGAATCCGGAATTTTTCTTAATATTGGAGTTCTATATGAGAGGGAAGGATTAACATTATTATTTGAATTTAAAGGCTTATAACAACATAATAAATAAATGGGAATCACACCATAACGAAGCTAAACTAAATTTATTATGTTTCCTTCCCTTTATAAAGAAACTATGTTGGAATCCTACAGAAGTTACCCTTTGTTGGAGGAACCATAAATATTTTTTGTGATTGAGACATCACCACATACAATTTATATTGTATTCTTACCATTTTAGGGGTATTTGATTAAGATGATATGAAACAAAATTAAAAAAATAAATTTAAAAGGATTTTTCTTCACAAAAATTGTTAGTTTTCTCATATTTCCTGCTTTGGGAAAATGATTTATAACATGAATTGTATGATTGAATGGTATTTATTGGACACTAGGGTATCTATTCACAAGTAATTTATAGATATTATCATTGTAAATTAATAATTTGGTCGCATAGGGATTTCTTCGTATAGATGAAAGAAAAATCATTCCAATGGTGACTCCCATAGAGAAACATTGAATATAAAATAACTAAAAGTCCCACTGACTTAATCTTACACATTTGTGCAGTCTTGAATAGGATATAATCTAATTAAACTATAAAGAAAATTGATTTAATCTAATATTAATTAAATGGATTACGGATTTAATATCAATAAGACACATGGTATGGATAAGGATTTAACTTATGCATCAATTAAAAATACTTATTGAATATGGGATGCCCTTAAAGGATCATTTATTTAATCTTATATTGATGAAATTTTAGGTGAAGGATTTAATCATATAGAACCACAAAGGGTGTTAATTTACATTGACAAGTCCATAATGGATCATTGATTTAATCATTCATAGCCATAAGGTATAGATAAGTCTTTAATTGTATATAGTCATGAAGGAAATTTATTTAATCCAATATGACACAAAGAATCAAAGACTTATTCTTACACACCCTCATATAATATCTTCTATATTTTGTTAAAATAAATTTTATGATCAATATATTCACGTAGACACAAATATTTTCCACCATGACCCTACAAAAACACCCATGACACAAATAATGAACCTTCTATAAATGAATCAATTTTTAGGGAGTAACTTACTCCACTTGTCATTATTTCATTCATCTTTATATATTCTCTTACTTTACAATAAAATTTAAAGTGTTGATTTTAATGTATAGGATTTAAAATTACTCCCAAATAATTAAACCTGATCATAATGAATAGGATAAATTTACATGGAAAATAAACTATCTCATGTAATTTTTACATGGTTCACATAATATCCTCATCATTATATATTGGTTTGGGGGATTACTCATAATTTTATCATCACATCAATTTTTGTATTTTTCACATATGACTAGATTTATTTACACTCTATAGATAAAATACAATAAAAATGAATAAATATTCATAAATCCTTTAAAATATTAACGTATTAAGGTATCCACATAACTTCTAAAAAAAATTCCATTATGATCCATCTATATATATTCAGTTCTCTAACTTGTTTTTTATGTGACACAACCAGCACATTGTTTTTATATGAGAACCAATACTTTGAAATGTTGTTTATATTTTTCTATCAAACTTTTTCCTTTAAAATTATTATACCTTTGAGTGTCATCATTTTTTCATTAAAAAAAATGATTATAAAACAAACAGTTCAAGCCTCCATAATGTGATGAAAAATGTATTTAATAGTGTTAAATCTGTTAAATTCTATCATATTACCCTAAGGTATTTTTTTTATCTGATGGGGGTGGGTGTTTAAGATTTCCCAGCATCAGAGTGGGTACCCCAATTAAAACAATTTGTTAAGTGACACACCCATTCCAAATCCTCAAGAATGTAAAACCCAACCAGCTCATTTAAACAACCACCACTTTCAACTCACTCTATCTAATGTTTCCTCAGTAAAAAATATCATCGGAGCTATAGATTATTAATAGTGGTATGTTATTGGATTCACTTTTTTGATCTAAGAAGAAGGATATTACAAACCTAAGAAATAAATCTGGGACAAAACTTCAATTAAATAATGTGACACAATTGAATAATTATTAGGTTGAAAATGTAATTGGGACCTCTATTTGGTATGTGTTATTACCACGGACATGCGATATTAATATTAGGTGCATAAATTATGTATTGAACTTAATGGGGATTTGGAGGCAGTGGAGATTTTTGGAGAAATTTGGGTTTTGTAATAATTATACCATATTAATAGTCGGTTCATCTAGGACTATATTTGTAGATAATTCTCAGATGCATTTGTGTTCCACCTAATGCATCAAGGTTTCTAGACTGAAAATTTTGTTTTACACATTATCAATGAGGCATAAATTTTAAGAGATATGTAGAACTTGTTTACATTAAGGTTTTTTATATGATGATGTGGGGAATGTTTCTCTAAAAATATGTTGTTCAACATAAAAAGTCACCATTTTCATATCATTGATCACAATACATAACAATTAAATAATATAAAAATGATTTCAAGGTAATGTTGATGGGAATTTTTTACCAACCTTTTCAATTTTATAAAACCTATAATTTTCATTTGGTGTTACATTTTGTTGATCTAAATATAATATTTCAAGAATCATTTATTATTAGTTACATTTATCATATATTTATTTATTGTTATTGTTTATAATTTCTATATTTTATTTTAACAATAATCGATTATAATAAATATAATATCTTATGGTGGATGAAAAATTTGGTTTGTGGTGGTGGAGTTTAACCCCACCCTTAAACAACCCTCTAATTTTTAACACAAATATTGATCAGTTGAAACTAAATTTTAATTGATTAGAAGTTGTGGAGCTTCATGTTCTTGAATGAAACAATGAATCAAAGTAATATTAAAGGGTTCCTTTTTTCATGGATAAATCGAGGTGGTGAGATATAGAGTATTTGTTTCTTAATGTGGGGAAAACATGGGATGATACAAGGATGATTGTTTATGGATTAGTATAGAGAGGTAAAACTACAGGTTTTGTGGTGTGTCAAACATGAACATAGAATTATATAATATAGATATTTCATTGAATTCTTATGGAACAAATGATTATATAAAGAAGTTGGGTGATGACCAGTGTTATGATAGGGATATTAGTGGATAATGGATATTGAAATTTTGGATTGTAGATGATGGATCTCACAAAGGAAAATTATGTTGTCTCTCTCCATTAGATAATATTTTCTCCCAAAAAATTTGTAGAACTATGGGTTACCAATAAATACTCATGAATAGAAATGTTTCTCAATACTCAAAAATGAATGTTTTGTGATTATCCCTTAAATATTCATTGAGAAAATATATCCTTGAAAAGGAATTTCATGTTTTTCACCAATAATGTTCTATTGATGAATATTGAATTTATTTTGGTGAATATATCATTCTTGGTTGATTTTGAGTTCTTAGAAATCTTTGGAATTAATTTTCCCATTCAATGGGGACTCTATTTTATATCCATTGACGACCAGATATTGATAACGCATCATACCCCTTAGAAATAGGTTGATACCTTCCCTAGAAAGTATTTCCATTTTTAAACCTAAAAATGTATTTTGGATTACACATAGTCAATTAAGTGGACCAGATGAAACCCTCTAGAAAACAGAAATATCTACTAGTGAATATAAATATCTATTCCAACCCTTGTTAAATTTCACAAAAGCCATCTATTTTAATGTTCATTAAATAAAATATTTTAAATATTTTAAAACCGATTTGAAATACAAAAATTCATACTATTTTAAAATATTTGATACACCATTTTGAAAATAAAGCATCTTAATACCTTTGAAATAAGATTCATTTGTATTGATATCTTCCAATTTTTACCATTATAGAGTAAATAAAAACATTTGAATTGGGAATAAGGTAGACACTACCTTGAACATGCAACCATTTTCAACCAACAGATTCATCCCATGCATGCAGGTTCAAATTATTTAATTCTTAATATACTTCAATTTACCATTATATCCGTGTTTCACTTATACTTTCATGAATATTTGAGAGAAAAAATCACAATCTCTTCAGAGAATCAGAACTCCTACTATAATATCCTATGTTTTATTATATATCTATCTTTTTTTGGTGTAAATAAATGTTTATGGCCTAATGTTAAAGCATGATGAGATCATATGAGTTTTATGGGGAATCTAAGGATTGTTGAGAGTTTGAAGCCAGACTGTTGGATGAAGAAAAGATAGGTTACATAGTTATGATAAATAATGTGTGATAGTTCACCCAGTTACCCCTAACCATAAAATGGCTTAACATTGTGATGAAAGGGATGACACGGTTTGAGAAAACCATGCCACATCAGGTGCATACCCATGTATGTAACCTAAAAATTTTAGTAAACCCAAAATGTATGGCCACCGCATGGTTTTCAAAACCATGCTCCAAGAATCTAAAATATGACCCTTTATGATGTGAAAGACCCATTTTTAGTGCTTGGTTTGTCCAAACTTTTGTATCAGTAATTATTGGTTAAATTACCATTTCACCTTTAGATATAATTAAAAGTAAAATCTATATCATTTCATTCTCCGTTGTATAGTGACTAATACCTTGGAGGAACTTAAATTACATTTCATTTAATTTTGTCTTGATTCTCCATTCAAACTCAAATTCGACAGTTGATCATCTCAATGGCTTTATACTGGAACGTTATTCAATCAACATGTGTGGTCATTCATTTCACTTTATATCATTGGTGTTATTTAGGTTTAAGGTAATATTCTCTTTTTCATTCTTTTTTTATTCATCATTTTTCTTCTACTTTGGAACAAATCAGAAGCTGATACTGGATGAGTGATCTATTAAAAACCTATGGTTTGTGGTCTATACAATCCCATCTAGGTTTGGTGTTTTATATTTCGTGTTATAGTTGTGTCAAATGATAGAATATATGGTGGTACACCTGTGATGAATTTAATTCCACCATTAAATTAATTGTATCCTATTAGGTATTCCCACTAGTTAAATTATTTTAGATGTAGTTCCCCCAATCTAGTCCACCCATGCGGTGTACCTATATATTTTTGTATTATTATACCACTCGTGGGGTGGCTGTGTGGTTTCATAGTTAGAGTAATCCCATTATAAATTCAATTAAATTGAATAGAGATATCAGTAAATTAATTTTTTCTATTATCATGTGTTGACATGATGTGAGTTATTAAAAAAATTAAATGGAAATATTGAAATGAGTGGGTAAACTAATGAAATTTAATTGTTTATGGAATGAATAATTTAATGTGATGAATAATATTTATGGTAGTGGATATCAAAGTCGGTATACCTTGGATCATAATTCCATTAGATTCTGTAGACATTTTTACCATGGATATTGAATACAGTATTGGATTCCTTGGACTTGTTTACTGCATGGGTCTTGATTCGTTTGGACACCTTGGGCCTTGCTCCCCATTAGATTTGGATTTCTTAGAGTCGTAATGGAAATGTGATTTTTACATGATCTTGGGACTCCACCCAAGTCTTTATAGATTTTACCTCAAGATTATCTTGGGACATGATGTGGATTCCATGGTCTTTTACACCTCGGACTCTCCCCTTACTAGTTTAGAACCCTTGATTACAGAAAACGATAGTTATCGATGTCTTGTTTATACATAAAGTCCATAAGTAATTTGATACAAGTGATTCTGTGGCATGGTATTTATAGTGGCAACACATGGTTGTATGGTAGGGATGTGGTGGATCATTTTTAATATTATATATATATATATATTGAGTATGGGTTCATATTATAGTAGTTAGACTGGATGTGGTGACTTGTTAATTATTTTATCAATTCCTTATTATAAGAGCTTTACATTTTTTTAAGGAGCCTTGGTAGGATGGATACTTCCACATGACTTTCTCAATCTACATTTAGAAATCTCATATCTATTATATATGGAAAAATTATTTAGTTTATATTTCAAACCTAGGATTAGTTATAGACACCACTAGTGGTGGACTACCAAGTGTTATCTCACACCCTGTTCATGTCGTCATTCGGTACCTAGTTTTAATTCATTGATAATGGTAGGGACTAAGGCATAACAAACAATATGATTATTTTGTTGTATTATTCTCTGAATTTGGGAAGCATAAGACCATATTAAGATTGGGATATTTGTTTAGATAGTTATTTTGGTCTTTTTGGTATTCTGATACATGTGTTTTACTAATTTAAGAATACCTATTTTGGAAGATTTATAGAAATGAGAAATGATCATTATTTGTATATGAGATTAATTTTAGCCTTATTTATTATTATTTATTAGATTTTCATTTTTTTTATCGATGATTTCCTACTTTAATTGTTAACTATTATGTTTACTAAAATTGTGAATCAATTTAGCATTAAGACATATTCTCTGGAAAGGAACACCATGGGCCTTTGTTGCGAGTCATTAGAATCTTGAATTTAAGGAGATACACTTGAGGCCATGTGACACACTCACTCGGGGCACCAGTTAGTGGTATATGGGTCAAGACATTAAAAATACATATTAAAATGGATTATTTTCATCCTAAATATTTTTGTATAATATAAACGGGTTTAGGATAGAATTAAAATTTGGTAATGAGGCATTCTTGGGATTAGCTAACCCATGTTTTGGAGGATATATTTATTATTTCTCGATGAGATAAGGGTATTCATTTCATTCATAATTATAGTCACTTTAAGATATTAACAAGCCATGCATTATTCCATTCAATTTAGGATCCATTTCTTGACTACATGAATTTTTCATATGTGCCTTCTATGATATATTTCATATAAATTTTATATAGATGATTTAGTAATGAATTAAGATACATTTTTGATAAATTAAACAATGTTTTCTTGATTAGTTTATTGAAGACACCCTAAGCATCCTATTTTTCCACAATGAGTAATGAACCATTGGTTTCATGAACTAGAATGTGTTATGGTGTGGATTATGTGGACACCATACTTTTATTCATTAGGTGTATGAGACTATATTTATTGGAAGTGTAGAACCATTTGGTTCAACCATTAAATGATATTTTTTTATAAAAAAATAAATTGAATTGAGAAATAAAATTTTTAAAAAGAAAGAAAGGAACTGGCCCAACATTAGACTGAGTTGTAGTTAGTTTCTTTAGGGAATTTACAGCTATTTCTTTTTACCCAGTTATGGATTTAGGAGTATATAGAGAGGTATGCCATGTTTATAAAAAAAAAATTAAACCTTGTATATGATTTTATCAATGAATATATGGTGATAAAAAATTTCTTTGGAATGTGTTTGGAATTTTAGAAACATGCCACAACCTTGGCCTCCATTTGTACACCAAAAGTGTGGAAACAACCATGCAATAGAGGCAGTGGGCCATGGGCTATCGGTGGATGCTCCTATAGTTATAGATAGAGAAATAACTGTTTTACTAGTCATATGTTATGTAGAACATTTATTAGTGTGTTTTCAATGTTATATATATATAATTTAAGGAGAATCACAACTATCTTTTTCTATAGAAAAGTTTACATGGGTGTTCTAGTAGCAGCATCCACCTACATTATCTGGCGATGGCGGTTTGAAAGCTACCAAGCTATAGTTTGAGAGGAATTTTTCTATATTCATGCATATAAAGACAAATTTTGATAGGAGGGTGATGATCATAGCTTATATTATTTGTGGTGTACGAAATCACTAGTGGGATGTTATAACTTAGGATAACCTGCTAAGAGATATGGTTTAGGGAGATTTCCAAACATAATTTTCTGACTAAGGATTCCTTAAGACTCTAAAAGTAGAGTGTTCTAATTTATTTTGATCATCTGGAGTAGGGAGAAATGATTGTTATGAATTATTGATCTTGATTTATAGAGCATCACCATTTGGTGTTGATATATCTTGCTGATGATGCATCAAGTGGGTGACACATAGAGAAAAGTCTCATACATTTCATTTGATCTCATGTAAGCATTTTCATGTTGATGATTATTATTGATATAATGAACTAGGTGATGATTGTATAATGGAAACTATTTGAACGTGTGGGGAAATAGTTGGGCAGTCCAGTCTCTCGCCCCATTGGCTCATCTTTTTGTTGCATGAAACACTATTTTGGGGCTTTTAATTAAGTGAGTACCTTCCAGGAAGTTAGTTTTTGTAGTGTTTTCATCTATCATTGGTCTGGGATATATGTGATATGATTTATAAGTTTTATCTACACCAAATAGAGTTCCAAACTTGTGAAATATGGTCCAAATATAAATTTTTTTGTAGGACCTTGCCTCCAAAAGTTAGTAGAATATGGTCATCTCTGACTCAAAGTTCATGAGTTAATTTTACAGGTCCATGACAGGCTGAGAACTGTTTTATTTTCATACTTTCACTTATTTTTTTGTGGTTGTAGATGAGGTATCCTGAAACCAGTTGTACCTAGAATGTAGAGTAGGTCTACTCTAGGAAGTGAGGATGTTTCACATGGCCACAGTTCAGTAAGGGCTTATTTTTTATATCCTACACCCAAGGAGAATAGTACTGAGGCATATATAGTTAGAGGTACAATCATAGAAGCCTCTACATTATTATGTGTACTTTTTGATATAGGTGGATTGCATAGTTTCATATATGTACCTATATGGAAGATCATTGGGATCGTGGTTATGTTTTATGTGGGGGTGATGACACATGATACTCTACTGGGGACCAGATTGGAGAGTGTAGACTAGTGTAGGGAGCTCCCATTGATAAAGGTGGGTGTCACTTAATATGGAATCATTTTTCCATGAGATGATATGGTTGGACATCATTATCGATTTTGAATGCCTAGTATATTTTCGGGACATTGTTGATTACAATCATTAGGGTTGACTTTCATATCACTAGACCTATGAGTTTTTAATCCCAATGGATAAGGGGATGTCTAGGTGATAATATCTGAAGTATAGCATTGTGGGATGGGTGGGATGAAAGCCCATATTTATAGCTTATATCTAAGTGATCAGGGATCTTGTTCGGCTGTTTTCCCTCTAGTGGTTGATCATTTCAGAGACGTTTTCCCAGATGACTTTTGGTTTACCTCATGATAGTGATCTATTTTCCCCCCATTGAACTAGTTCCAAGATTTTAATTGGCATCCATTTCTACAAACAATATGGCTACTATAGAGGTTCATGAGGTCAATAAGTAGCAAGTGGATTTTGAGGAAAAAGGTTTTGTATGACCCAGAACATCATTGTGGAGTTCACTAGTGTTTTCTTTAAAAAAGGTGGATGATACCCTTTGGATATGTGTGGATATTCCAAAATTGATCTTGATAATGGTTAATTATTGGTATCTTTTTCAATGGATAAATGACTTTTTTAATCATCCCTAATATGTTAGGGTGTTATCGAAAATTGTGTATGGACCAGGTAATCATCATGTCAGTGTTTTAACATCATAAATTACTCATTCATTATTTCATATAAGGTATAGTCTATACGAGTATTTGGATATGATTTTCAATCTCGTAAACATGTCAATAAAATTAATGTCACTAATGAATTTATTTTTCCATACTTATCTTAATTCATTCAGAGTGGTTTTCATTCAAGATGTCTTGGAATATTACAAAAATTGTCATGACCATTCGAATCAGCATTATACCATTTTGGATAAACTATGTGTGTATCAATTGTACACTGAGCACATGAAGTTCCACTTCTAGATGGTTATGATTCACTTATTATTTCATATAATCTTAGACCTCGGAGTATTGATTGATCCTGAGAAGGAGAGAGTTGTAGCTTTTTGGTAGAATCTCATGAACATTTTTGACATGTTGAGTTTCTTGGAGCTACCTAGAAATTACAGTCATTTCATATAGTACATCTCATGCATAGTAGTTTCGTTGAAGGGATTTCTTAAGAGTGGTGTCATATTTTTATAGATAGATACCCTTGAGGGAGCCTTTCACAAGCTGAAAGTGATACTTAATTCATGGTCTTTATAGATGTTGCATGAAATGGGAAGGAGATAAATAGTTTATTTTGAGATATCAGGAATTGGGTTTGCAATATTTTTGATGAAGTGAGATTTAGTTGTGGCAATATGGGTCTCATCAGTTGATTCTTTAAGAAATGAATTGCCCTATGAATGATCTCAAATTTTCTATAGTTGTTCATGATTTGTGATATTTGAGACCTTATTCACCATCAGAGAATATTTTTTGTATACGAACAAAAAAAATACTCAATTATTTATTTACATAGCATGACTTGAAATTTTGGCATCAGCGTTGGTTAGAGTACCTTTAGTATTTTGACTTCAAGGTTTCCTATATGCATGGAAAGGGAAGGTAGTGGCAGATACACTGAGTAGGAGGACTTAGATACATATAGTTCAAAATTCCACAATGAGTGGAATCTTATGGATTTATTTTCACATATTCACATGGAGGTGTAGGATTGTCAAGGCCCAGCCTTTATTCTTTATTTATATGTGACATTTACCATTCTAGATAGAGTATGGGTAAAGAAACTGTCAAATTCATAGGGATTAGTCCTATAAGATAGTGTGGAAGGTGGGACCAATTTCCTTGATAGATCATAAGTGAAGATGAAATTATATGTATTCATGTTCATATGTGGGTTCTAGTAAAAATATGTGAAGAGCTAACATGAGAGTTCCATGTATCATATTGGGTAGTGAATTTTCTTATTACTAAGATTTATCATGATTTATTGAGTTAGTATTTGTGTTCGGGGATAAAATTTGTGGAAGATGGATTTGTTATGAGGTGTTCCACCAATTAGTAGGTGATAGTGGAAGATCATAAAAATTTCGGGGCTCTAAATTAGTTATAAACTCTTGAGTGGAAATGAGAAGGGGTCATGGTTAGTTTCATGAATTTATTTCATTATCACCTCAAGGTAGTGATGATATATGGGTTGTTGTGGATAGGATCATGATGTTTTCTAATTTTCTTCTAATTTTAGAGACCTTATCTATGGATGGAATTGGGAGGTTCTATACAAGTGAGATAGTATGAATTCATTGGGTTCCACATATTCTGGTATTAGATAAGGATTCCCATTTTATTCCCCGTTTCTAAAAAAAATATTCAATGAAATTAGGGTACATAGTTTTTTATAAGAATATCATAATACCATCATACATAAGGATAGTCAGAGCATACGATTTAGGTGCTTGAGAACATGAAATAGGAAAGAATCCTGCTCATGGGAGAAGGATATACAACTAGTTGAGTTTTCTTATTATAATAACTATCAAGAAACTATAAAAATGGAACATTATGAGGCTCTGTATGATAGGCCATGTAGATTCCCATTTTGTAGGATATAGGTAGGTGTGGAATCATTAATGGGACTTTAACTCATTTAGAAGAGATTAGGGCATGTCCAGTTGATCAGAATGTTGATGGGTACTACACAGTTCTGATAGAAATCATGTGGTGATCATTGTCGATTACCTCTATATTTGGATTTTGGGCATGAGTTCTTTTTATGTGTCTCGTTGAAGATGGGGAACATATGAATCAAGATATAGGGTATGATTTCTCCATGATATGTCATATCATCCAACATTATAGTTAGAATAAATCATGTATCCTTTTGTTTCTAGTTACCTCGGAGGTACTATTCAATGTATGATATCTTCCACAAATCTAAAATGTTCCAGTGTCATTCTGATCTGTCTAATTCTTTTCAAACTGAGGATGTTTATTTATAGGTAT